>BJBW01007146.1:0-87033 GCA_004320125.1 Scolopax mira
TGGGATGGAATACCTGTGTCCCTGCTAGGGCCTGGGAACTATTAACCCTTTCCCCACCAGACCCAGCACAGTCTGTTATGGTAAGAAGGACGCAGAAACGTTCTTTTATCCTTGCTATTGTTTCTCAATTTACTGAGAAACTCAGTAAATTTACTCAAGTGCATTCTTAACTCTGCATCATATTTCAGTACAAGCTGTTTTACGAAGTCCAGTAAGAGAACTTCTTGTCTGGGCATCTCGAGTGAACTATAAGAAGGACTGATGGAGGACTGATGACTCTTTTGTGTATTTAGCTTATAGGATGTCCATGGTAGGAATTGTTAAATTGTGTTGTCAGAGTTTCTGTCCTCTCTAAACTTACCTAACAAACGTGGTAACAGCACTATTGTGTGTGAAGGAAAAATGTGTGTGGATACAAACCAACAGTTAGAAGCAATGGCCAAGCAACCTACATTACTTCTACATTGGAGACAACCTCTTTCTTTTGAGTCCTATTTGTTGTCATTAAGTAGGAAAAAAAAAAAAAAGGAGCTGGATAAGAGATAAGTTTGGGATAATGGGCTTTCGTTTATTAAAAAAATAATTATCACACATGAAGGGTCAAGGACAGGCAGCTTGGAGAAGGCAGGCAAGCGGATTTAAGGTCAATATCAGAGACATGGAGGGAAATTCAGTGACTTTCCATACTCAAGAAATCAGGCTGATATATCAGAAAGTCATAGAAGAGACTATGAATTAAGGAGGGGAAATATGAACTTTCAATGAGGAGCAAACTGGGTCATAGAACAAGAGGCCCTATTTATTTTCTCTGAGCTTTGATCTCTTTAAACTATGTATGATATGGGATATCATACAAAGCAATATGAAGCTTGAATCCTCCTTTTGCTTATTTGGAAAAAGCTTACTTCATCTTTGGAAGTAATTAGGGTATTTTGGTGGTTGTGTTTTTTGGTAACAGCTTTTCCAAGCATTCATTTGTTTTCATAATAATTAATTTGAACAAACTCCAGAAATAAGTTTTAATATATTTGCAATTCCCAACAGAATAAGGCAAATTGCACTTCTACATCAGAGGACAAACCAGTGACTCTTCTGAGTGCACTGGAATGGTGCAAATAGCAACCCACTGGAAACCTTGCAAAGTCTCAGCTTCTTATTTGCTTAACCATAATTGCATATTTATGAATTACAGCAGACTTTTCTAATTAATTTTGTATCGTGTGAATAACATTGGTTTGTAACAACCTTCTATATTAGTAAAATCATTGCCAAGAAAACATAGCAGGCTGGAGTCACATTTAGTTTGAAGGGAAATGAAAGGCAGACGGAGCAGAGACTAGCCTTTTGTTTCACTCATGAGAGGTAATTACCAACTCCAAAACATGAAGATAAAAGCCTTTCAATAAACTGACACCTTCTGCACATAAAGTCCCCAGAATGTTTTTCATTCTCTCAGGTGCAAAGGAGATGTACAAATAAAAACATGATTTTGAGTCAAGCCAATCAAAGCAATATTATCTGGCAAAAAGGTGGTTATGATGGATTTCCTTCTGCGTCTGAGAAATTTGCATATGGAACAGTGCAAGGCCCCATCCTAGGACGTGCACCGTGGTCACTCTGGATGCTTATGTCTTTCTGCAATCAAATCTGTGGTCTATGTCCTTAGGGGATCATTTGGATATGAGCTGGCAGATATGACACAGAATTTATGGGAAATCCATAAACCACAGCAGCTGGAAGCCAAGCAAGATGTCTCAAAGGGCATTAAATGCCTGTGTTCAGGTAACTGAATCCTTCCCTTGATCTCTACAAGTCCATAGTACATTGTCTATATTCTGCCTGAGATCAAGCAGCTTACAAATCCCATCTGTTTTCACAGGGAAAATCTTGTTATGGGCATCTGATTGGCAGAGCTAAGAATTCCTTTTTAGTATAATTAATGTATTAATTTTCTAAGCAAAAATACTACAGTTCTCCTTATTAGGCCAGGCATGCCACTATACAATTATTGTTAATAATGCACTTAATTTTGATTTAGACAAACTCTATTATTTGCCTTCTTTTTTTGTTGTTACACTCAGTGTTCCAGTGTTTCTGACTGTGAAGGTCAGTGTTGCCAGTTTTTCCTGAGGAAAGGATCATGAGGATTTACCAATGACCCAGGTTTCTTCAACTGTCTTCACATGATAATTATGTTGAAGAAATTCTTACACTGAAGTTTGGGGAGCTTCCTGGGTATATCTTGATATATTTTTATAACACACTCTGGTTTTTTTTTTACTTGGTTACCAGCTAAAATTTGAAGTTACACCATTACTTTTCCCCCTCTTTGGTCAACACAAAGACCTGATGTTTATTACACAAGTACTCCTTTCCATACATGGCATTCACAGAGCTAAATTAAAATTATTTAAGCTAAAACTAGGCATTTTAGCCAAAACTAGCTAGGTAGTAGTAACTTGACAGCTAGATAACTGTTATTACATCTAAAATAGCATAAAATCAGTTCAGACTGACAGTTACCTGGATAAATCCTGATGGTAACTTTTGGGTGTGCTTCAGTTATTTTTGCATGATGTCATCACCTAGGTGACATAGCTGGAGCTGTCATACAGTGCCATGACCTGGCTGTCTGGCAGCTGAATGTGCTCTGAAGACACTTCTAAACAAAGGATTTATCCAAGGATTCCTCTTCTGGAAAAGTCCACTAGGGTCTTTTCAAAAGTCTCTAAGAATCAAGGAATACGTAGAGTGGACTTTTTGACCTGGAAGATGCTTTTGGTGAAGAGGTAGCCATGGAGTCTCCTCTTGATTTGACTTGGCTAAGTGACCTCTCTTTGTATTCTGCACTTTTAACTTGTGTCAATTAGAAAACTAAAGTTAAAACTGTCCTGTGTTCCCAAAACAATGAAGCACTTGTACTGTCTGGACATTAAGAAGGCCACCAAAATCACTGACCTGAGCCACATTCAGAAATGTGAATTTTTTTAACTCAATGATTTTAAAAAACAAAAATTCCTTAGGGTTTTCTTCTCTCTCAGGTCTCCAGAAAGAAATCTCTTGGAGCAAATGACCATTGCAAACATTTAGAGCTGATTCTCCACCTTCAATGTGGGTTTTTCAAATATTTTAAAAACTTTTATGTTTAGTTGTAACACAAAGCTGTGTGCACATGAAACATAGGCCAACAAAACCAGTTTTCTCTCTGTAGAGAAGATGAGAGAATAAATTGCATGTGACCAATGTTAGTCACATTATTTGCTGTACTGCTGGCAAGCATTCAAATATTACAGAGATGATGGTGGAATAATAACTTAAAAAAGACCACGGTAATACAGATTTTTAGAACTAATGCCTCCCTTGTCCATCACCTTCACTTGATCTGTAGCAGATCAGTATGAAGGCTATTTTTGCAGTGCAGATCTTGATTGCAAAGATGAATTTGGAACTGTTGTAGCAAACTTTACTAAGAAACCTAGAATTTTAAAAAGAGTACTGCTTATGTTTTTAATTTGGCAGAGAAACTCTGTTGGATTCTGATTGCATAAAATCTGATTCACAGACATCGTAAACAAGCACAGCTTCATTGAAGAGCACTGCTTAGCCCCCAGAAAACACCTGTTCTTGGTGCAAATGGAGTCATCCTAATGAACTCAAGGAAGTTGTGATGATTTAAACCAGCTGAGAATATGGCCCATATTATTCCATTCATATCCTATTGCTGACAAGTGTCACAGGAAAGAGTGGCTGCCCATGTCACAGCTCTGCAGAGCCATGTGAGCAGCAGCATGTGTAAAAAAAAAAACAGTGGAAAAAACATACTTTAAGCTGCTCACATTTGGATTTTTTCTGTTGCATTATGACAATTTTTGTATTCAGTATTTGCATTCTCAGTTATAATATGTTTGCTTACATGGAATGCAGATTGTAATTAAATGTCAGGCTGCTTAATTGTGCCTTCATTTGTATAAATTAAAATGTTGCTATAAAAAAAAGAGAAGAAATAAAACACCTTTCATTTCCTTCTCAATGCTCTACCTGAATTAATAGTTAAATAAGAGGAGACAAAATATTTTTTTGGAGAATCAGTGTTAATTAGTATTTCGCAGTGTGGAAAGGATATGTTGTCACAGAACATGTATCACTTTCTTCACAAAGACAAAATGCTTCAATAAAAACCTTTTCTGCCCAGGGAGTGAGGAATGAGCACTGGCTCAACAAACCAGCATTCAAAGACTTGTCTTCCTACTGCTTATTCTGGGTAATCGCTTGGAGCCAGCACTGAGAAGGAGTATAGGGATTTAAGGTGAGACTTGAGTAGAAGTAAGGCACCTGAATCTAAAAGGACTAATACAGAAAATTCTTCTACTTGGACTTAAGGTACTGGATTTGATGGAATTAAGTTCATAATAGGCCTTATCAGGTTTTAGAAACCAGGCAGTCTTATATTCTGGTGAGCACCAAAATGGTCAGGGCTTTCCCCAAAAGATAAGGTATATCTTTCTTGATGGAGAAAAAGTTTTGGGCAAGATATAAATATTCACTGAATATTCACTGAGCACTAGGTGAAATCTCTTTTAATTATTTCTTTGTTATTGCCACTGTGACAATTCTGGATATTCTGGCTATCCTCATAAATCACCAGTTGCTTATTAAACCAACCTGCATGTTATCTGAGGACCAGCTGCCAGCAAAAGAGAAATTTTGAGGTCTTCAGCAGATTGTTGCTTCCTTGCAGTGGGGTCTGAAATAAAAGAAATATGTGTTCATATTAGCCACGACAGAAGGCACTACTGACAGGCAAGGCTAGTTGTAAGGAAAGCATTAAGCTAGCAGGCCAGAAGGGCCTCACAGCAGTAAGGCATGACTGGATCATGGTCTCTGCAAAAAGCAGCAAGCAGATGTCTCCTTGTGCTGCTGGGATTGTTCTATGAATAAAACGTTGCCAGGACAGAGATTTTATTGCTAACGAAGGAGCACACGCAGAGAAGTGCAGGCACTGCTAGGCCTGGTTCCTGTAGGGTTTCTTTGCCTTAGCTCATTATACTGAAAACTAATGGGCACGCTTTGTAGCAAATGAGCACCATGCAAATAGAGAGTTATTTTAGATACAAAGTAGACAAAGTAGATGCCTTTGAATGTTCCTTTTGTATGGACCTGGTTTGTCTGTAACAAAGTAGGGCTCATTCTGCATAGTTCAGGACTAGCATTTCTCCAGGCTGATATATCATAGAATCATGGGATGGTCAGAGTTGGAAGGAACCTTAAAGATCATCTAGTTCCAACCCTCCCTGCCCTGGGCAGGGACACCTCCCACCAGACCAAGTTGCTCAAAACCCTGTCCAGCCTGGCCTTGAACCCCTCCAGGGATGGGGCATCCACAGCTTCTCTGGACAGCTTGTTCCAGTGTCTCACCACCGACACAGTAAAGAATTTCCCTCTAGTATTTAATCTAAATCTGCCCTCTCCCAGTTTAACACCATTACCCCTTGTGCCATCAACAGACTCCTTAGTAAAGAATCCCTTCCAGTCTCTCCTGTAGGCCCTCCTGAAGTGCTGGAAAGGTGACCATGAACAAAACAGGTTGGGAATGGGCCCCAGGCTGTGCTACATCTTGAATCACGCAAGGGAATTGTATTGGGAATGTACAGGATGTACAGGATGGCCTGTGCACAAGCTATGCCAAGGCACATCACTGTTCCCAGGGACATCCTTTGGCACAATTTATTTCAATGGGAAAGGTATGGCGTGAAAACTGAGCTGCAGTCCTATGCCCAGTGGCAGAAAGCAGAAAAATTGTTATTCACAGAGTGGTTATTCACAAGTTAAAGAATGAAACACAGGGACTAATTAGTCTTGAGCATTGAATTAAATTCACTTTCATGGGTTTGGGGTGGGGGATATTGTCAAAGGCATTTTTAATTGCCCAGTTACAGCTGAAACTGACTAAAGTTAACAACTGTTCATCTTTAAAAATAAGGCCCTACCACTGAAAAATGGAAATAAGCCAGCTTTCCTTCTATTTACTTTGTGTCAAAGTGTCAGTTAGGAGAACAAAAAGCTTCATCAAAACCTTCCTCACATCTGCTTTTCAAGAAGGCCTTAGAAGAAGTACAAGGCTTGGGGCAGGTGGGGGGAGGAAACTCAGTCCTCTCTAACTGCCGTAATTAACCATTTCTTAAAGAATGTTCACTAATTAACTGTGTAATCCTGGGACTCAAGAAGCAGAGGATCTTTCTCTGTTGTGCAGTCAGTGATGGTGTGTTTCTGGGCTAGTAACTCCATACAGGAGTCATGAGACCAAGCAGTGCAGTACCACAACCAAGAAACAGTGTAGATAGGTCACAGAATCACCCAGGTTGGAAGAGATGTTTTAAGATCATCTAGTCCAACCAATGAAAAAAGAAAACCACACCCCCACCCCAAACAAACAAAGAAAAACAACTATAAACAAACAAACAAAAACCCCCACACAAACGACACACCATACCCAAAACACCACCAACCCAACACTAATCCATATCCCCAAGCACCATGTCAACTTGTCTCTTGAATACCTCCAGGGATGGTGCCTCAACCACCTCTCTGGGCAGCCCATTACAATGCTGACAACCCTTTCAGTAAAGAATTATTTCCCAATATCTAACCTGAACCTCCCCTGGTGCAACTTGAAGCCATTACCCTTTGTCCTATCATCTGTGACTTGGGAAAAGAGACTGACCCCCACCTCTCTACAGCCTCCTTTCAGGTTGTTGTAGAGAGCGATAAGGTCTCCCCTCAGTCTCCTCTTCTCCAGACTGAACAACCCCAGCTCCCTCAGCCTCTCCTCATAAGGCTTGTGCTCCAGACCCCTCACCAGCTTTGTTGCCCTTCTCTAGACCCACACTGGTCAGCACTCCTTAGCTCCATTTGTTTCTTGGGATAAGCTATAGTGTCATGCTAACTTTGGAAGTGTTACTTCATTTCTCCAGGTCTCTAATTTTCCAATTTGGTTTTTTTTTTAATACATCTTAGCTTTTCTAAAATTATTTGTACATTATTGATGCAATCCATTTTTGCCGTTTCAATTCATATTATCAAGCAATATATTGTTATGAGTAGATCTATCGAATTATACATTTAATAACTTACTATGATTATTCATACAGTGGTTCTACTCCAAGATTCAATCAAAGGACTGATTCCATAGTACAAGATGATGTATAAACCATAATTTTCCTTATGTAGTCTTTGGCAAAAGAAGATATTACCAGTAAAAACAAGTAAATTGCAATGACATTTTTGTAACTTGTTTTGGGTTTTGTTGTTGTTTTTTTGTTGTTGTTGTTTTTTTCATTTTTAACAAGCAAAACCCCTGTGACAATAGCAAGAGTTACAATTGAATGAGTTCCAGGATCAAGCAGATCTGAAAATGGCATTTCAGCTGCTGGTCAAATTTATCTTTGATCCATCACTTGAAGCATTTCTAATCAAACTGTTCAGAGTCTTTTTAAGCCTGTTTGACTCATCACTATTCATGAAGGTGAAATCATTTCACGTGCAAATTTAGAATGACCTACTTGATAAGTCTGTGATAAAAATGTAGCTGACTGCAGCGGAGAGACAGCACTTGCACCTGAGAGATAAGTCAGATTGAATGAGGCACTTCTTTCCCACTGGCATGGAAGGTCAAGGAGAAGAGACAGAATTTGGGTGTGATACACTTTTCTGTAACAATGACTACATTTTCTTATCTTGCTGAACGCTAATAGAAACTTGCAAGGAAAATGGATTACTTCTGAGGAAATAATTTTTTAGTTATTCATGTTAGAACTTTATTTAAAATTTAGGATAAGAAGAAGAATATTTTTTCATGAGTCCTCACTAATGAAACAATGGAATTTGACACGCTTTTGAAAACAATTAACATGTACATTGAAATAAAACTGCAGGGCTTGCATTTTTTCCTTGATTTTTTTTGGAAGAATTATAACTGTAGCATATAGATTAACGAATCTACATGCATAGTGCTTCAGATTAGACAGAATAATACAGATGGTCAGAATAACTTCCTTAATATCCTTGTCAGGTTTTTCTTTTGTTGGTTTATTTTCTTTTTAATACAAATGAAAAATACTTCAGGGAATATCAAGTTTCCATTCACTTCTGTGAGTCAAGGTCTTGCTTTGTTTCTTTTTTTTTTTAAAGGGGATGGAATATGCTTTCAAGGAAAATACTGTCCAAAACAGGACTTTTTTTTTCCAATTAAATAGCTCCTGGAAATGAATAACATTTATTTTGCCAGCTTTGTAAATGCCCATTGCTAGTAGCATGTATTATGCTATGCATATTCTAATGCCCATTTCACCAAGCATATTTAAGCTCACTCTGCCAACACTCTGAGCCAACCAAAAGCCATGTAACCATGGCAAAGGAAAGCAAATTATCTTTGAGACATTTGGCTTTTCCAGTGTCCCAAAGATCTTTTGAAGTTGTTTAGGTACTAAAGTTTATTGGCTGAGGTTTATCACATCAGCATCATGATAACATGTTTAAATGATTCCTGGAGCCAAATTAGCCTTTGTCATGTAGTACACAATAAAACTAAAATATTCAGTCATATTTTCAGTCCTTCATGGAGTGATAACTTGATTCCCATTCTAAATACTTAAGCACAGACCAGCTCAAGATCAGCTTTGTACAATCTGGCCTTGCCAACAAAATCCCATGCAAAATCTTTCCAGAAGAGAAAACACAACTGTGACTCTCACAGCGTGCAGAGACTTTGCAGTCTTTGGTTTTATGCCTCCCTCTTTTCTCACTTGCCTCCTGAAAATGGATGTGACTTTTCTATTAAAGGCATTTTTGATTATGTTACAATAATACCCATTTATTTTTTTCCAGTTGTCAATTGCAACCATAAAATCATAGAAATATATAATGGTTTGGGCTGGAAGGAACGTTAAAAGTCCCATATAGTTCCAAACCCCCTGCCCAGGGCAGGGACACCTCCCACTAGACCAGGTTGCTCAAAGCCCCATCCTGTCTAGTCTTGAATGCCTCCAGGTATGGGTCAGCCACAGCTTCTTTGGGCAACCTGTTCCAGTGTTTCACCATCCTCACAGTAAAGAATTTATTCCTAATATCTTATCTATATCTCCCCTCTTCCAGTTTGAAACCATTAGCCCTCATCCTATCACTATACTCCCTCATAAGCCATCCCTCCCTATCCCTCCTCAAAGGGACACTCAAAGTGTCCTTTGAGTACTGAAGGGACTATAAGATCTTGCCGGATACTTTTCTTGTCAAGGCTGAACAACTTCAAGTCTCTCAGCCTGTGTTGAGAGGGAGGTGCTCCATCCCTCTGGACTCACTCAGACGGGTCCATGTCCTTCTTATACACATTGGAAATAAATAGTCTCACTTACAGCTAAGCAAGAAAGTAATCTGAGCTAAAATTAAAAAAAATTAGTTCACAAAAGTAGCCTTTTAAGTTCATAGTTTTCAAATTCTACTGCTAGATATTTCAAAGATATAAAATACACCGAAGTCCTGCTTTCTTTAATGGAAGTTACATTTAATCATATGAAGCAGGAACTGGTTCTGCCCCTTTGAGGTGATCTTCACCTTTTCCATGTCCGTTAAAACTGGGAGTTTCATTATTACACTCCATCTGAGTTTTAAAAACTTCTTTAACTCCTGGAATATTTGTGTTTCCTGTAGCTAGTTATCTCAGATGTATAACCTTATCAAAGGCCTTTTGAAACTCAAAGTTGATGGTAGCCCCTGTGGTTTGCCCAATTCACCATAGCAGGAATAACTTCAGAAACGTGTTATCTGTTTCTTTGCTCTGCACCTGGAAATATGATCACTATCAGGAATAGCTTTTTATCTCCCTCTATTCTAAAAGAAACAAACAAACCACTCTGGACTTAAAAAAAAAAAAAAAGGTGCCAATTTCTTACCCTGCTGTCTGCCTCCCCACTATATTGTTTTGAAATTGTTGGTGTTTGTTTCATCTTCTGTCCACTGCAAATATTTTTGGAGAAGCACCTGTGGTTAGTCATCCAAATAAAAGTGAAAGTCTATAGTGTAACTCAGTAATGAGTGAAAAGTAGGTGCAAAAGTGCAAAATGCTTCAGTGGACATAAAATATAATAGAGGAAAAAATAAATATTGGAGGAATAGGTAACTATTTGAGTTTATTTTGAAAATATCCTGTCTAACAGTTTTAGTGGTCACATCAGTCCAAGCAATATTTCTCTTTCTATTTTACTGTGTCAATGCAGCATTTAGCGCTTTCATTCTTTCTTTCAGTCACTAACACCATGAACTTCTGCCCTCTCGTCCACATAACCATCTTTGTACCTTACTGTTTCTCTTTTTTACTGTTACCTTTCTATAAATTCACAATGACCTTGACTGTCCCTTTTACATTTTATTGGACTAGTTTTAATTTTTAGTGTCCCTCAAACTGTTCCTTTCCTGCTTTTGCGTATTTGATTTGTTACCATCTTCAAGAAAAGGTGAATGAACTACTGCCTTATTATATCTGAGGCACTCTATTGATATGGTATTTATTCTACACTTCTGAACTTTAAAAGGGTCAAGAAAGTGTTCGGTTTCCCCTTGCCTTTTTTTTCCCCCCCTAAATCTATCTGAGGGGTTTGGAGGGCACCTCATTTTTAGCATCTTTCTTTGAAAGATATTGGCCCATAACAGAGATAGATTTGGGCTGGATAGATTTTTGGCTAGATAAACTGTGGCTCCCGGTCTTACTGGAAGTTCTTGGTCATGTAGCTTGTATGTCTTTCTCATACAATGATTATTTAAAAATGTTTGAGATAAGAAGGAGCTTTTCCTTCAAATTTTAAGGGACTTCAAACACTGGTAGTGTCCTCTTTAAACAGTTTCTCTCTTTCAACAATATAGTTACATTGTAATAAACTTCTATGCTTTTGCCCTGGTATGGGGAAGCTACTCTTGCCATATGTGGAATGAGGATTTTTGTGGGGATTTTCTCTGAAACATTTAGTATGTGGTTGCCAATGACACCGAATCATACAGTAATCCTGTGTTCAGCCTGTTATTAACTGTCTTTTTTCGCTATTCAGAACTCAGGCCACGAATCACATGATTTTAAACTGATGCATGAGAAGAGGGAACAAAACCCAGTTACCCTCCTCATTCACCCCACTGCTGGGTGGGTCAAAATGCTCTTGGTAGAGTCTGAATGGTTTCCACGTTCCTTTAACTGAGTGAGCAAGTCTATTTGTGTAAGTTACAGAACTGCAACATTTAACACGTCCTTTTCATCCTAACATTTGTCTTAGAAAGCCCTCTGGGAAATAGAAAGGAATTGATTTTGCTGGTAGATCCAAGCCTTTGTCAAAGAGCTTATTAAAACTGTTATTCTCTTTATCAAGGTAATTATTTAGGCCACTGATTTCATATCCAAGTGTCTCAATTCCAAGATGTTCCTGGCTGAAAATGTACTGTTAATGGTAATAGGAAAGGACCTTCCACCCCCACTAATGTGGAATGAGCTCTAATTTTAATCAGAGAGCCCTCCCGAGGATGAATTTGCCCACGGATACTGCTGGTCTTGGAAACTATCAACTAAAATCCCAGAGACAAAGAAGAGAGCGAGAATTTCACCAGTAAATTTACTGTAGCCTTTATTTCACCTACCTACACTCTTGCCATGCTATGACTTGCATGAAAATCTTAGCTCTCATTCCCTCATTACCCCTCCAATTTAAATGTTTTGAAAGATCCAGTTCATCAACCCAAAATGCAATCAGCTCAGCCAGCTAAGTGAACACAACAGAGAAATCTATACCCATTGCTATACAAGGAAGAAACACTGGGATTGATTCATTAGAGTCTGACTTTCCTTTGCTAACCTGCTCAATCAGAAAGCACATCCTGGTGAAAATTTAAAGAACTTCCTGATAACTTAATAAAAATATGGAAACAGTTCTTCACAGTCAGCAGATTTAGCACTATAGTTTTCTGTTTGTGTCAAGTTCCCTGGGTATAAATTGCTCCTCCAAGGTGTTTGGATGTTGGGAGCAGAGGGTCTTGAGTCATGAAATCATTTATAATGAGTCAGCAATAATTTGTAAGAATGCCTTCTCTCAAGGGGAAAAAAAAAAAGCAAATAAAAAGCAAAACTAAACAAACCAGATAAATTAATTCTGCTGCAGTATATTTAGCATGAATGGGCAAGAAAGGCACAGCCTGGGGGTACCATGCATGATAATCTATCATGACCAAGATAATTTATATACAGATTTCCTGCGCTGCAGGAGATCAGACTAAAGAAAGAAATTTCAAGTGAACAAAGGATTTTGTTATTCCTGATACCTTTATTAAAAGTCTGAGCATTTTATTAAAAATGTGAGCATTTATTTACAAACCCCAGACTTCTGTCTAGAGCTGGGCATTTACTTAACTGCATATCCTCAAATGCTTCTGCTGAGTTAATGAAGTGTGAATGGGTTTCAACGATGAGCACAGGGCTTTTTGGATTCAAGTTCTCCATGAATAAAACACTCTGGTGCAGATAAATGGGCATTCTAAATTAAAGATGCGGTTACTGTGCTGGATCATCAGGCTCGTGTCCTTCCAGCTCATAAAAAATTATTTCCAGAAGGTATTTTGTAAAGGATTAGAACTGTCTCTTTTAATGCATGAACTGGTTCTTGAGAGTCCTGCTGGTTCACTGAAGAGGCTCTTCCAACCCCATCACTTCAGGGGTTGTCTGTGACTCAGTGAAAGTAGCAGTGCCATTACTGTCAGTCCCATACACTCGTAGCACTGTGTGCCAGCCCTCTCTTTGTTTCACTCTAACTCCTGGAGCATGAAAACAGAACAGTCTTCTTAACTCCATTAGTCAAATGCCTGAGTCAAGGCCTGTATCTGTACTAACACTGTAATACTGACAGTAGTTGACAATTTTATTTTCTTTAGACTTCCTATATGTAGCATATTAAATTTTCCTGCTGATACATATAATGTTTTGGGTAGGTTTTGTTTTCTTTTTAATTATTATTGTAATGTAACTGGTGTTGCTTTTATGATTGTTCCTTCTGAGGCTCCTACTGGCATTTTCCTGTTCAGCACAGGCAGTATGAGATTTAGCTCAAGATCAAGGTGCTTCCAGGTAGGATTCTGTGTATAGACATATACATATGAGCTGCCTAAATTCCCATTACAGTGTACAAAGATATAGTTTGTTGATTAACCAGGATGGACTTGATTTTTTTTTTCTCCCCCTAAACAGGCATTTGGTGCCATTTGAGATATCACATCATTGCATCTAAGGCATCCACTTAGCTGTCACCAAGTCTGCTGGGAGATATGCAGCCAGGAATGATACCTTTTCCTTATGAACCTTGATCAAGCCTTGATATTTGATACATGGCAGAGTGAATTTCTATGTGCTATTTAGACATCTACAGGTAGACATCTACATTTAAGGGTCTGTCATCCATCTGATGAAAGCCGCACTCCATCCTAGTTCTACAGTAAAAGCTACAAAGAAAAGTTGTATCTTTAATTAAGGTGGCATCAGGTTCTGTGTTTCCTTGAAAGGAAGACAAGTTTTCTTTCTTAATCCTGTAGCTGTAATGATGTGCAAGTGCTTTACAACCACACAGAGATATTCCCAAGAAGTCAGGAAGGATTTTTACATGCCAGTTACAGTGGAGCAGCTGAGTTGTAGAGTTCTCTGAAAAAAGATATCTTGAAGTCAGTAGGATTCACTTTGTATGATTATAAGGGTTCACTTATCTAGACTATCTAGAATACCTATGCCCACCAAATATTCTTTCTACTTCCCTATAGCAGTGAACAGGGAAATAGAAATATTTGACTTAGCTCAGGGATACACGCTGTTTGGCTTCAGGCCAACACTTTCCAAAAAGATCCTCTGAAGTATAAAGCTGTTTGGTAAACATTTGTTCCTTTCCCAAAGTACTTGAATCCATTTATATGTTAAAGATGAGTTTTGTTTCAGAGCTGCAAAAGTAAAGCTATTGCTTTAAATATCATAATGCATCTGGTTAAGCACAAGCCACTTGTCATTAAGATTTGGTAGCATTCTGCATGTGTGTATCATCTGAAAAACAAAATTGGAACTGAACAAACAAAACAAGCAAACAAACAACAAGAGCAAAAAATAGATGAAAAACTGAGGTGTAGGTTTCAGCAATTTAAGTCTTGTTCATCTTCAAACAGACTTAATGTGTTGTATTACAATGCAGCCAAATTACATTCAGATCTGCCACAAAAACAAATTCAGGTGCACAATGGGCTTAATTATGCTTTAGAAAATAAGAGCATCACCAATAGCAGAAGAGGGCACTAGAAACTAGCTGCTATATTTTCTGAACCTGTTTCTTCTTTTGCAATCACCTTAACATTTATAGTATGAATAAAATAAAAAAATATGCATGCACACAGTCTCATTTACTAACGAGCTGCCCTTCCACCCTTTCTCAAGGTCTTAGTGGATGTACTGTGAAGTGTGTCCTGTCTTCAGCCTTTACCTTCCGTGACTGGTATTTTTTAGCTGCTCTAAACTCCCAGAAGAGATTGCCACTTCACCAGGCCCGGCAGGGCTAATTGGACCCTACATCAGTTTCCTTTTAGAAAATTGTGATTCAGTGCTTTCCGTGATGCAGAAATGAAGTATTACCTTCCAAATAGAGTATTATCTATTAACTCTTTAAAGGAACAAAACCATTTAGAGAAAGATGCAAAACTAACAGAAGGGTTAAAAGTTGGGGCATTGCTTACACCTTGATGGAACTCCCCTTGGAAGAACCCAGAAAATTCTCTAGAAGAAACAAGAATCACCATCTCCTCTCAGCATCAGTATCTCCTTGTCTTTCCCATGGTAACGAAATCTTTTTTATCTGTTATATTCAACTAGTTTTAATGAAGAACTCTTAATATTCTGAAACCTTGGTTGTTTTAGGTTTCTGTTGATCGTATGCATAACCTTAGAAAAATAAAATCTTCCAAGAGGCATTTAGAAAGCAGTGGTAAGCCTGTTACCTGAGCTGATTTAGAGATAATGCTGTGCAGAATTGCTCTTCATAGCAATTACAGAATCACAAAATCACATGGGGTTGGAAGGGACTTCTGGAGTCCACCTAGTCCAACTCCCCTGCCAAAGCAGGTCCACCACAAGTAGGTTCTTATTTTATTTTCTTTGGCTTCACTCATTTCTGTCCTTTTCTGATTCATCATCATTCAAACACAACAACAGGTAACATTCTTAGAATCACAGTACGCTGTCTAACCTGAAAAACCTCTCTGTGCAATATCCTTTCTCTTTTTTTCAAAAAAAATAATGTTACCTTTAGGGATCCCAGGATTCTGCCCCATCCTTTGAGATACCATGGACCTTCCCATGTCATTCCATAGGTTTTATAGACAGAGGTACTTTCTTTTTAATTTTTTTTCCCTTCTATTAACAAAGTGAGGAACACCCTCCCACCCAAGAAGACAACATAAGCTAAAGTTCATCTTTTAGACTTCTTTAAATCTAGCTTAAATTTTCCATTATTCAATTTCAAGCTATTATGCTTTTCTTTTGAAGAGACATACAGAAATATTTTCTCTCCCAAGTGTCCTAAAATGTAATAAGAAAGGGTAGAAAATATGTTTTAAAAATTTATATTGAGGGGTTATAGTGGTTGACATTGCAATTAGAGGTTAAGAAAATGCTAAAGGCATGTTGTCCTTTTAATGGAGGTTCCAATTCAGTTCTTTTTTTCTCCCCGGGTAGAAGCAGGTACACAGGGACTCTGAAATGGATGCAGGCAGGATCTGCTAAATGTGTTTCTAATTGTCTGAGTTTAATAATTGATAATATAGACATAGCTTGTGAATTTTTCTTTCACATAAAAGATAATTGTGCCTGAGTATAGCAAAGTCTGAAATTAAATGTGTTAAGTGCTCCAGGGACTAGCATGTACGTGCTATGAAAGATCATTCCCTTTGATCAGTGTAAGTTAGAACATGTAACAACTTTTATTTATTTGGATTGTAGTGGCACTCAAAGAGTGAAAGCAGGGTTGATGAGACATGATGACAGGTGATGTCTGTTCTCTTCCCCATAAGGAGACAGTAGAAGTTGTTGTCTGACTTCATTGTTCTTTCTTTTCTCCCCATCTGAGAACTCCAAACAGGACCTCTGGCCTTCCAGGATGCTCCTTCTAAGGTGATTTGTCTTTTTTTTTGTGCAGATCTCTTTCTTATCCCCTTTCTTTCCGTCTCCTGCACCTCAGGGGGGCAAATAAGAGGCAGAAACAACTGCTTCAGTTTTTTTCTATTTTCTACTCCAATACTATTTGGAGGAATAGGGAGGATTTTTCAAGGATTGAAAGCAGCAAAGGGCAAAGAGCATGTGAGGGACGTCTTAGGAGGACATAAGATCCTAAAAATGTGGACAAATTAGAAGCTATGAAAAACCAGCAAGGGGGGTGAGGTGAAAGCTGCTTGTTGGGTAATCTAGGAAACAAAGAGGACAGTGTGCATCAGAAGGAAAAGAGAGAAATTTATGCTAAATTGGATGGATAAGCAATTTGAGACAGCGGTCAAGTGAGAGAAGGAAAGGAACAAGAATGAAGATACACTCATAAATAGTTTTTGAAGACTTAGTAGGTGGTTAATCAAATCCAGGAGACTGTCCAAGAGGTCTGTAAATTTGTGATAACCCTTATTTACACTCAACTATGTCATCTCTAATTAACAGACTTCTGCACATGCATTATTAATACAAACTAAAGAAATGATAACTATGAATCCTTTATGTATTAACTTATTAAATCTGCCTTACAGGGTAAGGTACATTGGGGTAAGGTGAAAGCCCAAATACATTCAGAAATTTACTCAGTGATAAATGAAAATGTAGAGTTAATAAGACATTTGGGAACAGTGGAAAAGAAAAAAACATTTTGCAATTGACTAAAGACTAACAGTGATGAACACTAAAGTTAATAACAGCACGATCCAAGAGGTTTCTGGAAAGGCATCTCTATAGGTAGGAAAATGGGCTGCCTTGAGACAATATGAAATGTCAAAACTAGGTGAGTGACCCAGACTTCACAATTAAGTATTGAACCGATTGTTACAGGAGCTGTTCAGATGGGAGTTTCAAATAGTTCAATAAATTCCACCTGAGTCAACTCCTGCTGCATCAGGTCCAATTTGTACATTTAGTGCTGAGTAAACTCCTGTGTGAACTACCCAGAAGACTTGCTTAGGTCGTTCCTGCTGCAGGAGTGTTGTGCACAGTTGCTACAGTTGTAAATAGACAATCTAAATGTTTTCTTGCAGATCTGGTTGTGCAGGACAGTCTTTTGTATACAGTTAAAACATTCAAGACATGTTTTGCATGTATTTAAGGTGTATCGATATTATGCATGTGCTGGGCTGGTCATGTCGGAGTCTGACCACCTGGGTTGTACAAACTGAGGAAAGCAGTGGTTTGGGACATCTTTCTTGATTCAGGTGAAGATACTGATGCAAGGACCTTTGCAACAGAGATCCCCATCACCATCAGATAGCAACTTGCCATTCTGCTTGGGCAAATTAAGTTCTTAACACATTCCCATCTGTCAAACTCCCAACAAATTCGTTTGCTTGTTTCTAAGTCTGTGTATCTGTGTAACACAGTTCAGTGTAAGCAAAAAATAAATCTAGAGTAGGTATTGAGACATATGATTGTACACAGAGAATGAAAAAATATACCTCATGAGAGTGTACTGAAAGAGCTTGGCTTATTTAGCATAATAAAACAAAGACTGTCAAGATATATAATTGTGATCTATAAATATGCCAGGGGAGCAAACGTTAGTGATAGACAAGTACTGTTAAAGGGCAATGTTTTTACATAGATACTGCAAAGTAGCTATGAATAGACAGATTCTAAAATCTAGAAGTTGATTTCCCATGGAGGAAATGAGACAAAAAATATTACAGTAAGAGTAATATGGGTAAAAAAATATCTAGAGTTTTATGCTGAAACTACTAGATATGAAAGGGGACAAATGATGCATGCCTGAGACAGCAAAACACTGACTTAGTGGCTCAGGAAGTCCCTTCCTTTCCAACATTCCATGTTTCTCTTTCAAAATGTTAGAGAATGATGGTCTTTTAGCTGATGGATTGTCTATTCCCACTGCTAGATTGAGGAGCGTAGTGAAATCTGGCACCACTACTGTAGCTTGTGGTTTGCAGCCTAAAACAATGCCCCAGAAGGTTTTCACAGTTTGAATAACTATCTGTTTCGAAGCACCTTCCTGAAACACTTGTGGTGATGTCTAATACCACAGTGGCCCCTAAATTCATGCACTGAGTGAAATAAGGTGTGTTCAGAATCATTCAAAAGCTGGAGGGTCATATCTCAGGCTGACTCCAGCCCTCCAACCACAGCCTGCATAGCCTTGACTGACAACTTTATATATTCTGAAGCGTCAAGAAGCAAAGAAATCACTGATTTCTAGTGGGGGCTGTTATGCCCACTCTGTGATGGTGATCCTAATTAAAAACAAGTTCAATGAATTTAAAAACGCAATAAAATTGCTTATAGGATTCATCATGCTTCAGCTGCATCTGGTAACCTGTCCACTGGACAGGGGTACCAAAGCTCCATTGAGCTACCCTGCAAGGCACCGATGGTACTATTTATATGTATATTTATATTTATATGAGTAGTGAACCATCTGCAAAATGGAGAAAGCACAATAGGGGTCTATAGGTCCTGTCTGGATGCTTTAATAATACCCCTCTTTGGTTAGATTCGGACCTAATGATGCCCACGAAGTGGCTTACATCTGCAAGATGGATTTATCAGAGGCTGCATCTCTTACTGTCCTCTGGCTCTGTTACAACACTCTTCAAAGTCATAGAAATGAATGCCTGCTTTTTGGCACTGAGGCAAGACCCTTAGGCAGGAGGAAAAAAAATAAAAATAAGTGAAATAAACCAACAGCTGAAGATAATCACAAGTCATGTGCAAACAACCCTCTCCTTTTCAGAGATGGTCTTTAATAATCCTATTTTTCTGGATTTGCTCAGATTTCAGCAGGCGCTCATCAACAGCGTAGGAGTCTGATTAAAAGCAATAGCTAGCTTT
The DNA here is from genome assembly GCA_004320125.1 of Scolopax mira. Taxonomy (NCBI): domain Eukaryota; kingdom Metazoa; phylum Chordata; class Aves; order Charadriiformes; family Scolopacidae; genus Scolopax; species Scolopax mira. The sequence continues at coordinate 19,136 of BJBW01007146.1, forward strand.
TTGCTCATTTCACTGAACACTCTTCACTTCAATGAGTTTCAGTTCAGTCCAATTAGTCAGTGCAATTTAGTTTGTTCAATGCAAATCACTGGGTTTTAATTGAGTCCAATTAGGCACAAATCAATAAAAGTCAATTCAAACTAATTATCTTCTATACAAATCAATAGGATTCAATTAAAATCAATGAAGGCCTTATTCACTCTAATGACCGACCTCTTCCCCCTCTTCAGTTGTTATAAAAGGAGTCCACACCTTGTTCAATGTGGAGGCTCTTGGCAAGTATCTCTCCTTTAGTCAGAGAATATTAACCATTAGAGAAAGTATGGAGAAAAAGATATGTAACTGGGTTATCCTTTTCCCATTTCCAACTCTTGTGCAGTGAATTTTCTGCAGTGAAGTCTCTTTCAGATTATGCAGGTGGCTGAATATGTGTGCAAGTTTAGGCATACCTACGTGAAATCTGAGCTCTGCAGTCACTGAAATTATACACTGATGACTGTATTTACTCTCATTCATATTGTTTATTCTTACCCTAGAAATTTCTCCTAATTTTTAAAATGTGATCATGCTTTGAAAAATTAATCTGAAGTTTGTTGTTAGGCATGTGTTTTAACTGCTTAGCTTAACTGACAGCACCCTCTCACTGGTGTTAATCTATAGAGTAAGAAGCCTTCCAGTAAAGACTTTTTATTTCATGCTTTTATAATGGATACTACAAAGAAAACCTTGATATAACTTCTCTATATAAAGAGGGGAGGGTATACACTATGGTAATCACAGAATCATTGAGGCTGTATACTGGTTCTGGCTGGGATAGCTTTAATATTCTTCACAGGAGCTCATGTGGCGATGTATTTAGGATTTCTGACAGAAACAGTAATGTAAACACCATAATGTTCTAAATTTTGCTGAAGTGTTTGCATACCTCTCTTTCTCAGTCTGCCTCCCCACGGAATAGATTAGGGGGTGTGCAATAGGGGGATAGCTGACCCCAACAGGACAAAGGGATATCCCATACCAGATTATATTGTGCCCAGCAATAAAAGCTGGGGGGCGAAGGAGGGACATTTGGAGCTATGGCATTCATTTTCCCAAGTTATCATTACACATGATGAAGGTGTGCTTTCCTGGAAACGGTTAAACTGCCTGCCAGTAGGAAATAGTGAATGAATTACTTATTTGGCTTTACTTGTGCATACAATTTTTGCTTTACCCAGTAAACTTTATTTCCAACAATACTTACGATTCTTTCCCCTATCATCATCTAACAGATGAACAGATGAACTATCATCTAACAGATAAGCTAGAACAGGTTGTCTGGGACCATATCAGGTCAGGCTTTGAAAATCTCCAAGGACAGAGACTGCACAGCCTCTCTGCACAACCTCTTCCAGTGTTTGAGCATGCTCGCAGTTCAAAAGTGGAATCTGTATTTTTTTGTGTTCAGATAGAATTTAATGTGTTTTAATTTGTGCCTATTACCTTTTGTCCTGTCAGTGGGCACCTCTGGAAAGAGTCTGGCTCCTCCTCCTTCATTCCTTCTCATCAGGAATTTATACTCAGGGATAAGATCCACCTGAGCTTTCTCTTCTCCAGGAGGAACAGTACCATCTCTTTCACCCTCTTCTCATATGTTCAGTTAAGCTTTCATCTTCAGTGAACTTTCTAGCACAATTTGAAAAATGGAGTTGAAGATGCAGTGCTAGGTTTGTGGAGTTGTTTTTGTGTGGAGTAGAAGTGTAGTATGGGCTAAAGCTACTTATTTTAACACATTGGAGAAGACGGTATTAAAGGTTGGACCATGACCTACATGATTCCCAAGTTTGAAATAAATTATGGTTTTTGTTTTACTGAAAGTGGAGTCACAAGAAAAAGTGAGATGGAAATTTCTGCCCTAAAGCCTCACTAAGAACAATAGAACTTTTCCTGAATCCCTGCTGACTTCTAGATCTCCAATTTAAAATGAAATACCTTCTCTTCCACTATATATATCACTTCTTTCTACCAGATTCTCCTTGCCCATGCTGAGTAGTAGCTATTTAAATGTCTCTACAGATGTCAACAGCTTTATCTGAGATTAAAATACCACCTGACTTCCTGCAGGTATCACACTATCACCTAAGTATGCACATTTAAAAATAACATTCAAATTATTAAGATTCCAGGGTTTATTAGGAAAAAAAATTTAGCTCTCTTTTTCCCTTTTTTTCCCCCTGTTCTTTTTTCTCTCATTTTTTCTTTCTTTTTTCTTTCTCTTTTCTTTTTCTCTTTTTTTATTTTCTTAATTACTACTGTGAAGACATCTTCATTAAGAAAGGGGAAGAACTGATAGAGGTTTTTCTTAACCTTAAATGTCTTGAGTGTACCATCTACTCAAGTGCAGTCATGGTTTATAAGTCTATTACCAATTTGCAATGTTTTTATTAAAGTGGATGCTCAAATGCACAGCCCAGTGGAGGTAAATGCATGTGGAGGCAATATAGTCCCTAAACATTTATTGAATTGATAGGTAGACTGGGAAAAAAAAAAGAAAAGAAAAAAAGAAAACACAAATTATACATGGCTATATAATCCAAGAATGCACATAAATTTGCAAATAAGAGCTGAAGGAACAACATAACAAAATAAATTAATCCTTTAGCATGAAAATTCATCAAATATATAATAAACAATTTTATACTATATTCAAGAGATTGTAAAAAAGAGCAAGTCCCAGTTACCAGATCTACAAGAAAAACTCCACGTCTATTTTGCTTTAATACATTACAGTATTTTTTCCAATGCTAAAATAAATACTAACATACGGGTGCAGGTGAATTGGACCAAAGAGGTGTGCAGCTTAGTACCTTGTATAGAAAAAGGCCACAGATAGACCAAATCCACATGCTAATGGCTGAAATCCTATTTCAGATTCATTTCCCCATATCAGTTACATTTTATTATTAATTATAATAATGTTTCTGCCTAATGTCTTAATCCCTTCAAAAAGTTACTAGTTCTTTATCAAATTTCTCTAATGACTACACCAAGGAAATAGGGAAAATTTGTCTAAGAGAAGCACAAAGATTTTTCTGGACCTGGAGCTTGAGACTCCCTTCACATACAATTACAGAGGTATCTCCTTGTCCACACTGAATCCAAATTAGTGCTAGGTCCTTGTAAACTAACTGATCTTGTACATTTAGTCCCAATTTCCTTCTCCCGTGTATAGACAGATCTATACTGAGGGGTATGAGGTATTGAGTATGGATGACACAAAGCCAAAATCTCCTCAGTTAACTCATTTGGCTTCTCACCCAATCTTTTTTTGACATTTCAGTGGAACAAATGGGATGCTCTGGATGGCACAGCAGTCCACAGAAGATTTGTTTGAATTCTCATTTTGGCAAATGTTGCTATGAATGTGGCTTGGGGATATAAATGGTGCCTGGTGAAACCAGCTGTATTTTGTTAGGGTCACCTCCAATGGTGGTAATTGAGCCAGCTCCTTTTAATAGCTGTTTAATTCTCTTTCCCTTCAGTGTCACATTGAATCAAAAGTTCTCATTTTTATTTTCTTTATGCTTTATTTCAAAGCTAAATGGGCTGTACATATTACTGGTCTTAATCCTTCATGGAACTAGCACAAATTGACATTTTCCACATCCCAGGGTAAGACAAAGATTAATTAAAAGCCTCATGCTGGCCTATTATCCTCCTTTTTCATTTCATTTCTAATTCCCATGAATTTCAAACTAACTTTAAAATTATTCCTTTTCCAAATATGAATAAATCTGAGCATCAGAGTCTCACAAAAAACCCCCTCAGGAGACCCCCATGAATCAGTAATATGCATGCCCAAGCGATGATAGGAAATTTCCCAAGACATATAGTTCTCTAGCAAATCCCAGGCCAGTTTTGCAAAGTTCAGATAAATAAAGATGAATGCTCAAACTTCTAATTGCTCATCCAATTAAAGACTATGAATTATAGCCATCTTCACCTTAAAGGATTACCAGGAAGCAAAAAGCAGTGGAGTTGTGGAGAAAACTGAATGGGAAATCATTCTTTAGGCTCCCTGTTTTCAATATACAACAGTTTCATCTTCTACAGAAGGATACAATACTAGTTATTCATGTGTGTGTTCTTGTGTGACTCTTCTATTACTAGTAATCAAACCATAACAAACAGATCCATTATAAGCAGTTAATTTGGAACGAGGGTTTGCACAATAAGAGCACTCTCCCTTCATGTGAATTAGGAAGTAGGAAAGGATGATGAAGAAATTCAGCTGTTACTGTCTTGGAGTTTTATGACTTTCAGTACAGGCCATAATTTTGTGGAAATTAACTTTTTTGGGGGGGTAATTGTTATTATTAAATACTCAGAGAAATTAGGCACCTCCTAAAAAACAGGAAAAGAAATGCATTTCTTTTCATACAGCATAATTCGCCTAGTGTATTATGGTAGCCACTCATAGTATTTTGAAATTTGAATTGTAAGCAGATTCAATTCAGAATTGCTAGAGGTTTCAAAGATTACACATAAAATACCTTCTGCTTATGCTTTCCTTGGGGAATCTGACTGGACTACACAAATATTTACTTTTATTCTTTATGGCATTTTGTGTGTTCTTAAGTGATTGAGAAACACCCAGTGGCACCATCCAGCCATCTCCCATATCCCACCGGATAAGATCCCTCCTAGAGATGCAGAAATATCTCCATTCCTCATTTGGGGTAAGTTCAATAGCCCTATGCTGGGGAAAGACTCGGTGTCACACCTCCACTTCTCTAGTGACTGTGGGTAAATGGAGAAATGGATGTGGACACTGTGATGATGGTGTCAGAGAGCTATAAAGGGCACAGCTTCTTCTTCACCACATTGCATGGGGAGGCCTCAGGAGGAGACTCCAATAGCCAAAACCTCAGAGACAGCTGCCATTTGTTCTATTATGTTTCTTTTTTTGCAAAAAGTTTTATTCATTCACAGACTTGTCTTTTCCTATAATTCTTACTGTCCTAGTGTATTAGTCTTTTGCTTGTATGAATTGTCATCTAGCAGCATTACCGCATCATGTTGTTATTAAAAACTAAATAATGTTATAATTAGTTTAGACCAGAGAATAGGAGATGTAATTCTGATTGTGCTCGCATTATGTCTGTTGTAAAACTATGTGCTGAACTGGATTGAATAATATAATTATACAAGATTTTCTGCCATGTAATTATACTCTCCTGACAAAAGTCAATTTATACATCAATTTGTAGTGTTTGAATAACTGTTTCAAAATAAATTATTCTATTAAAAAGCCACTATAATGGGAAAGTCAAGAGTAGAAAAAGTTATATAAATTATTTCATACTTTTAAAAATATATTTTCTCCACCTTTCTAATGTATAAAATATTTTCTTGTTATTATGCTGGCTAGTCCACAGGTAGAGAACACATAATTTACTCCAGCTCACAGGGCCAGCAGTTCTTGTTCTATGTTTATTCTCCACATCACATCCCATCCTCATTATAGTACTGAGGTCTTCTTTAGATATTAATTCAGCAGTGTCATTAGGTGTTTCCAATGCAGAAATCCCTGCCATTTCTCTTTCTTTTCCACTTTTCTCTAAAACAAGCATTAAATAAAAATCTTTCTTTTTTTATTACTTTGTATTAATATTGGTTTTGGTTTTATTGGGCAGGATACAGTCCAATAGCCATTCCACCTGGAATGGAAAATTGCTTTCAGGCATTGCTAAAGCTCTATTGTGAGAGCTTCAGGAACTGGTATAACTCCCATTCCTGCATATTCCAGCATTCAATTCCATCCACATTGGACATGCAGCCCTGTATGCATTTGGTGATCACAGGTTCTTTTTTTGTCCATGGACACAGCATTTCTTTAAGAAATTGGCTGGAAAGTAGATGCTGCCTGTAAAACCTATTGTCCTTCTGTGCAGCTTGGTAGGAACTCACGTGCCCCAGGGAAAAGAGATGGAATTGAATGAATAAAAATACATACAGAATCTGGGACATGGCAAATTGCAAAAATGTAGCCTCAGGGATAAAACAAAACAACAAAAAGCCCGACCAACTAACCAACCAACCAAAAAAAACCAAAACAAAACCCACAAAAAAACCCACAAAACAAAAAACCCCACAAAACTAAAAAAAAGGAAAAAGCCTTCCAAACCAAAACCCCAACCCCATGTATTTTTCAATGTCTATCCCCTTTCTGTATAGAAATCCCTACTTTTCACTTTTAAAATTTTTAATTTCTTGGAGAAAGAAACTATTTTTGTTGCTCATGCCTTTGTAGCTAGTTTCTTTCCTTTGTACTATTTACTCATCTGTATAAAATTTTAGAAATTACTTTAAAGAACAGAAGAGCAATGTCACTTGGGTGACGCTGCTTTGAATAAAAATGGGTTGGCAAAGAACAACATTGGTAAAATTAAAAGCACTGCTATTAATCAGCTGACCTGACTGTTATTAACACCAAGTCACTTGTGAACCGGATAATCTAAGCAATTATTAAAGCATGAATGTGAATTTAGCTAATGCCCTCGTCCTCCACATCATTATCTTAGGCATAATCACCCTTTGGTCCTTGAACGTCTTTTTCATCTGAGAGCTGAAACTCTCCACATGCTGTTTTGTTTAATGACTGCAAGATGAGGAGAAATTCCTAGCTGACATGGATCCTATGTTTTCCAGTATTCCTCTTGCATATTTGGAGATTTGTTATGTCACTCATCACAATTAAAAGATATACAATAAACCCATTTTTTTGCAATAACCCAAATATTTTGGTTAGTTCTAAACCTCAGCCTCTCCTGACCTGCTGTAGAAGAAATCTGTGTAATTCAGCTCAATCTCTGTGTTGGATGTTGAATCCCATCCCAACTTGCAGAGTGGACTAAGTGAAGAGGCAAAAGCCATAGCATGTCACAGAGGTGTTGAAATAGCTGATCTCTGATACTCTAATGTCTTTTAAGTATGACCAGATGCCTATGTGTGGGCAAATTGACCCATTTCCTAAAGCCTACTGTATAGATATTTGCATGTGACCTGACCATCTGTTGTGGATTAACTCCAGCAAGTTGCTCGGTTTCACACTGATGAGGAAGAGGATGGAAGAGAGAATCATAAGGGCAAAAGTGAGAAGACTCGTGGTCTGAGATACAGACCATTAAATAGATAATGCTTTTATTGCTGAGAAGTATATGTCATATGGTATGGGATAGCACTTTGGTCAGCTGGGATCAGCTGGCCTGGCTGTGTCCCCTCCCAACTCCTTGTGCGCCCCCAGCCCACTCACTGGTATGGCAGTGTGAGGAGCAAAAAAGACACTGCTTATTGGGCACAAATCCAAAGTATGGCAATTATACAAGCTACTATTAGGAAAATTAACCCTATCCCAGCCAAAACGAGTACATCTTCCTTCATAATCAATGGAAAGGAATAGACCCTGTAGGGATGTGGTATACACTTGGCTCATTTAGGTTGAGCTATATTAGACCCTGGAAGAATTTATTTTCTCCCATTGCTTACAGTGGAGCCAACATAAGTACCTCATTTATAGAAATATTTGATAATTATTTCTTACACCAGGTTGCGTATATATACTATTTTTTTCCTGATGAAGATTCAGCACTGTAGTACTTGGTCTCACCCATTTAGTCACCAGAATTAATGAGTGTAGGTGGCTAGAAATGATTGAGACGTTTCCAATTTCAAACTGCAGAAAGCTTGTTATATATAGTTATTTTCCTCATTATACTCAATTTACAAATAGTGTAGAAAATTAGGTAGAAAGTCTGCTGCCAAGATACCATTCTTTGTGTTGAATCAAGTAGCTGTTAGACTGCATTATGAAGGGAGAGATCATGTAATTTCTATTTTCCTTTTTGATTGCAGTCTCATTCCTTGATACTTGTATGTTATAATCCAATTCATCTAAAACTTGACTCCAAGGAAAAATCTCTCAGCGAGAGATATTTTTTAAAAAGAAAAGTCAGATATAAAGATTGTTGTTCAATCAGCCCCAAAGATACTTTTTGTGTTGCTAATTTTTCTCTGAGTTTACTGACTCTTGCTCAAACATCACTTGAGAGAAAAACAAATGTGATTCAGATACTACTGCAGCTTTTGAATTTGTAGCTACTTATACCATACAGCGATTTAAAAGAAAAATGAAAACTTCTGGAACAGAAAACCAGTGGCAGCAGCCCAAATAGTTCCCAATAACCTAAATGATTTAGGTTACAACAAACTGCTTTGGTGCAATGGACAGATGAGAGTGTACTATCAAAACTTTTCCATTTGAAAAAAAGAGCTTTAGTTTATCTGGAAAATGAATGTGGATTTATATAATCACATGTTAAAGGGTGCTAGAAATGGCAAAAAGGATTTTCTAGCAGTTTCTAGAAGATAAGGGGTAAAATCAAGATATTTATAAATGTTAATCTATAATCTAAAAACGTTAATCTTCAAATTTTATTAAAATCATGTAGCTGGAAAAAAATTTCAGCTTGGTTTACTGGACCGGATTTTCAAGGCAGGATGAGAATATAGGAAAAATATAAAGTATTTTTTTTATATAGATAGAAAATATAAATGTACATGCAAGCAAAGATATTGACATATAATTTAAGTATAACCACAAAATGACACAGGCTTTTGACAGATTCCAAATATAATAATTAATCAGGCTTTAAGTAATCAGGTTTAATCCCAGATTATTAAGAAAGGTGAATAACTGAATACTGTATTTCTGTAGAGTATCCTAATTCTGATTAAATTGTAAGCTTTTTTGTTATGCATCAGTGTCTACTTAGAATAAAGAAATAAAACCTGAGTACCCTTAATTGAGATAAGACTTAGAAAAGGTCTTTCCTGGTTTAAAATTATTTCCCTGGTCAAGTTGAAATTCAAGACTGTTGTGTTACTGTCTGTAAAATGTGTTTCATGTCATCTGATTTCAAGCACCTACAGTATAACTTCCATTACTGAGCTGTCAAATCACACATTAAAGAAAACTGAGTTTAGACAGAAATTATTTTGACCAGCCATTAGCAACTAATTTCAGTGTATTATGAATTGCTTCCTAACTTGTGTTGGCTTTATTAACTGGGGGCACAGTGAGTTGCCCGTTTTACTGTACCTCTTAAGATACCCTGGGTTATTGCTCAAGGTCACAATTTTTGTCTAGAAAGCCACATGCCTATTGTAGATTATTGTTTCTCAGTAGGAAGCTTGGTGTGGATATCTGAGAAGGGATTCTTGGAAGAGCAGCTTGGAGGATACCTTTTTGAAGCAACTTGCTCAAGCCTCAGCTTTCTAGTCTCTGTAAAGGGCTTCTAAAATTACTTTCTCAGCGTTATAGCTGGGTGACATCCCCCCAAGTCAAGATGATATCACTGTTGTATTCAATTGATTATACCATCCCAAATCATTGTGAGCAATGGAAGTGGGAATGCTGGGGAATTCATGCTGGGATTTAGAACTTGAGACATCCGTTCATACCCAAGTTTTCTCTATAATTTCCATGAATGGTTGAAAAGTGGCAGAGAGCTCTCAAAAGTTATTTAGATGGTCTTAAATAAATATCTTTATATTTATCCTAATGACAGTGTTGTATATCACAAGGAATAAAGCTGTACTTAGGTACAACTTGAAGGGATATGATTGGTGGAATATGGATGAACTGAACAAGAGGAATAGTTAACTTTACCATACCATGAGCAATAAGAGAGTATTTACTCTTTCTTTAATTAAATATGGTTGCCTTATAATCATGTCCATTATGTACAGTAGTCAGTACTAGGATATATTCTTAGCAGAAATCAAAATACAAATTTATACACAAAAAAGATCTCATTGTATCGGTTTGAGACACGCTATCTCTTAAAGGGTTAAATTAATTTAAATTTATTTTAATAAGAACCTACCTCATAAACATCCGCATCAAGTATGTGCTGATAGGTAAAACTGCCCGTCTTCACCTTTTTTTTACAAGTTTATTTATTGGGTTTAATTACCTGTGTGCTTATGGCTGGGATGCATTCATCTTTACCTAAAAAAAAAAAAAAAAAAAGAAAAGAGATGGTTAGGCAGAAAAGGTGAACTTTGGATTCCCAGAAAACATAACATGCTATTGCCTCTGCTCACCTCTTTTCAAAACCTGGGAAAGTCACTGCCATCCCCTTCCTCAAGCTCCTAGGAACTCCATAACAACGCTCCTTGGCATCGCTCAGAAGGTGATGGGTCAGTCTGTCGTTGCATCAGATGCCCAATCCCCTCTTCCTTTTTTGAGGAAGCCTCTTGGGAGATATTTTTACCAAAAAACTACACAATTTCTAATGAATTCTGGCAACAATTGGTCAGTTTAGAGGCTCTGAATCTACACACGGAACTCAAAGTGTCCTTCTTTTACATAAAAATTCTCAGGAATTAAAACAACTGTTTTCTTTTATTAATGTTTAAACCCAAAGCACTTTCCCTTAGGTGTACTTCTTGTTTGGCATGTAACGCATCAAATGAGCAGAGAGGGCTTGGTATTTAGAAGGAAAAACTAAATTTCACATTTCCATGTGCAAATCTGCTGAGCAATCCCTCTTTGGCTCTTCAGCTAAGATTTTACTTTAAGTTTTACTGAGACTTAAGCAATGTAGCCACATAAACAGAGTAATGCTAAACCTTCCTCAAACAAACAACTGGAAATAAAGTAGGTATAGGGAGTGATGGCTGAAAGAGTTATTTTTTTTTTCCTTTAAATGGGCTGCTCTACTCTGTGAGGATGGTTAAACATTGTGCCAGGAACTTCATATAAATTTCCATGAGCTGTCAGGGTGGTCATCCAGTACCTGCTTGTGACTACCAAACTCTTCTGCCAACCTGAACACCGGGCAGTGTCTCTACTGACCTTCCATCCCATTCTCTGTCATCTCTTTTCACAAGTCCTTCAGACAAGTGGCAACCTCTGATGATGCATATGTGCAGAGAACCATATAACACAAGGTTAGTCTTGGCCTTTAGCATTGTTAAAATATAAATACTAAACATATAGAAGGATTGGATGAGTCAGAGAAATAGCATTAGGATCACAGGATTTTTTCCCTTTCTGAGATCATGTTTCAATATTAGTAAGGTTTATCTGACAGAATGATTTACAGGAGACATAGGATCAATGTAACCTTCATCTTGACTAACTCTGACCAATATAAGACACGACAGAGGAAGGTAACTTATTTCTGCTTTACAATTGATATAGAAAAATGGATTGATATTTCAAAGTTTTATATTTTTTCTGATAGAGCAAAATGTTAAAATATACAGGCCCCAGATTAATTCTAGTCTTATAAAAAGAAAAAAAAAAAGTGACCAATTGCTTGCTTTGTGATTTGTTAAAAGATTATGCCATTTGCTGTTGCTAATGAAATAGGGAGTTTTGTGTAATTTATTGACCTAGGACAGCTCAGCAGAGAGGCAGCATCTGGTTGCTCAATGAAGTCTTGCATTTCACCCAATTTTCCACCTGGGTTGACTAGAAGATATAAATCTAAACTTGATAAATACCAACCACTGTTTGTGTGTCTTAGAAATTAATTTCCAAACTCCATTGTAAGACAGCACAGCAATCAAGAGCACACACAAGCAGCAAAAATAATATTGGTTCAGTGCATTATACTGGCAGAAACACCACCTGCCTCTAACTGTTCTGCCTCAGATTTGAGAAATATGCAAATACAGGTTGTTACAGTAACTGATTGCAGAGATATAGAATCAGTAGGGGTGTTAGCCCTGCTAAATTCCAGTTCAGGTAATTAAATTCCACCCATCTAAATTTTCTTCTTGTTTTATTTCTTCACTTAAACTACGAAATAAGATTCTTCACTGATATTTATTTGGCTTCTAAACAATGTGGCTTTGTGAGTGTTTTAGCACCTCATTGTATGCTTTCTCTAAATAAAAGCATGCATAGGGTTTTGTCCACATTAATATCTTCCTAACTTATGATAAAGAAATCTTGGTTTTCCTATTTGTGGAAACTTAAACACCCTTTTCATCTTAAAGCAAGAAAAGATTGTGATACGAGTCTCTCAGGAAAATACGTTTCCTTCTTCACAGAAAATAGGGAATTTTCAATCATTTTTCTGTCTAAGGAAATGGGTACAAGAATGCTGTAATACCTGCACTAACTACGTGGGAGCAGTTTTAGGATTCAGAGTTTGGGATTCAAGCGCTGGTTTAGTGCAGGTATAGAAACGAAAGAGGGTTTTGATGCTGTCATTGAGCCAATTTCACCTGATTTATAGGGTGAAAAGGGGTTTATATTGTCATTATGTCTGGCTGCAGATACAAATATGTTTTAAAATCCTTCCTCCCAACTCCATTCTTAAGTTGGTGAAAAGACCCATTTTGATGGGATTACTTTTGATGAAGAGTAATTTAAAAATATTAAATCTGAAAAAAATAATTTTTTTGTAGATTGATCATTTGGTCTTTCAGCTGTTGCAAACTCTATTTCTTGTGCTCCAGGTGGGAGTAGAATGCTTATTTTGGAATTATAGACAGTTTTATCAATGGAGACAGGCAGGAACTGCAGAGATAGTATCACATTGTCTCTGAAAATGGCTGTTCTACACCAATTATGAAGAGATACTAACACAAGAGTATACTCCACATAGGTCAATGTCAAGTGCCTGGTAGGATGTAACCAAGTCCTCATCTGCAAGCACAAATTGTGTATGTTTAAGCACCTCCATTTAAGAAAAAATTACCGTGTGTAAACCAGAGGAATTCTTCTGTACAATGGTAATGCAGTGCCTTATGGTTGAAGCTCTTTTCATAGCATACTTTTGCTTTCAAAAGTGACAGCTGAACCCGGGATTTGGAACTGAAAAAAATAATTTCAGACTCTAAAACAGGATGTAGGAAATTTTGGGTGTTCAAAACTCAATGGCAGTCACTTCTGGGAAGTTTCTCTAGCCTTTGACCCTCTTCTTTGACCAAAACGGTAACTAGACATTTGCATTTCTAACTGTAGCACTACTAAGAGCTGTTCCTGCTAATTTCAAATCCCTTTTGTGTTACTTAAACCATGAAAAAGATCTTTAAGTGTATTATACTCCCTGGTTTGCCAACTAAAACTCATGCTGAGTTCTTTGAGGATTTAGAGTCTATTATGTAACAATGTGTAAGTATAATAATAACAATTTTATTTTGTCTTTCCAAATAATGTTATTGTCAGGTGCCATTGTTTAGGAATACTTCTAAGATAAGGGTAATTACATAAACATTCCTTTCATTTCTATAATTTTCATGTGGTATTTCATTCTCCTTTATTTTTGCTCCAGAGACATGGAAAATACAAGCCTCATTTTCAGGCCTGAAGTTTTGAGGTTGAGCAAAGTTGCAATAAAACCTATTTTCTGTGGTTTCACTTTTATTTACCAAAGCAATCAACTTTCTTATTGCTAGTAGATATTTTACAGTTGACATACTTAATCTCTGGACCTCCTAATTCTAACAAAATCAACTTCTCACATTATAATATAGAATTGCAATAAATATGAGAACTAATTGGCTTGAAAGAGTGCACTAGGATTATACTATTGGGTCATTAATTGGTGTCTGAGTTACTAGAAATTCAAAAAACACTCTGCTGGCTTGTAAACCATGTATGAATAACAAATAGAATGGAGACTAGACTACTAAATATAACTATCATGCACTCACCAACCTGACATTTAAAGAATATGTCAACAATTTAAAAGCTTCCCTTATACTGATGATATATTTATTCCATCAGGACTATCTTAGAATCTAAGATTGCTGACACTTTTCTGATTATTCTAGCCTTCTGCAGGATAGAGCTTCCTGTTTATAATTTTAATCACTTTAGAGCAAAGTAAGCCTCTTTGTTGCATATAAGAAATATTTTATTAGTGGGTATATTTCTTTTCATCCAGATTTCCAGTAGATGATTGATGGATTTTTGATATTATGTCTGTGTGTTCCAATAGAAATTAAAATACTAATAGGATTAGGAGAATTTTTATTTCCTAAATATTGATTTTTGTTTTATTTCTTCTTCTACACTTGAATTATTTGTCAAACATAAATCATCCAACAACCTTATCTAATAAGGAGATAGGTAAATTTTTTCTTATCATGCTCCATACTGTGGAAACTAAACAGTTGACTTCTAACCTTCCTCCCTCCTTAAAGTGTATGCAGTCAGAAAGCCATTTGATGTCCTGTCGTTTTTGGACAAATTATTTTGCATGTTAAAAAATGCAGGATGAGTGTTCAAGATGTTTTAACATATCTTTTTTTTTTTTTTTTCTGAATTTCCTCATCATCATTCTTTCATATTTTTCCTTCAACAAAACCTTCATTGGAATACATTTTAAAATAAAACTGGAGTATTTTATGTTACTTCTATAAAACCACACCAATTAATGAATTCAAACTGGACTTCAGCATGTGTTTTATTAGCTTCCAGTGTGCACCAGTGTTCTTACAGGATGTTGCACTTTGAAGCATAGTTTTACTGGCTTCTACTAAAATTAAGGTCACATTGTGCTCAGTGGTAGTTTAAATCCTTTGGCCCATAAGTTGCAATGCAAATAGTGGAAATAATCAGAGTACTATCAAAAAACAGTTGAAATGAGATTTATAAGGCTATAAACCAGCTCAGTGGGTTTACTTCCATATGACTGGGCACAGGGATGTTTCCACGCTCCTCTATCCAGACAGGAGACACAAATGCTGGATGTATGTCATCCCTTTCTACTCCCTAGTTTCCAGAGAAATAAAACCATGTACTTGCTTGAAAGTGGGAGAGATGGTATTTCATAAAGTCTGGCAGATGCCCAGATGGGAAAATATGGTGGTAGGATGTTGGAAAACACACTAATCAAGCTCTTTTTCATCACTGTTAGAAAGCAACAAATTTCCCTGTCATAACCATGCTCAGAAAATTACTACTATTTCATCCTACTGTGGTAGCACCAACAATGCAGTAATAATTGGCATGACAAATAATAAGACACAGTCTGAGAGCTCAGTCTAAGGCTCAGCATGTGTCAGGATTGTAGGAGAAAACGTGGCACCAGTACTTTTGTAAAACACTTATTTGTTGTCCTTACTGACTTTCTACCCACTGTTACTAGTTGGTTATTTTAAACAGGTTCTTTAAGACAAGAATAACGTTTATGAAGTAAGGATTTATAAGGATTTATAAAAGATCTTGACAGTGAAGGCAAGAAACAGGCTTTTGGTTTTTGTTGCAATTTGGTTTGGGTTTTTTTTTGGGGGTGGGGAGGGGGCTGGGGTGGACACGGAAGTAACATATTGCCTCAAAATTAGCAGAAGATATTAAAAGGAAAATAAAAAGAAGTGGAACCTTGGTATGCATACCAAAGTGCTATTTATTCACAAAGCACATTTCTTTAAAGATGAAGATATTTATACAAATTTGGCACTTACCAACCACTTCTGCATGTAAGTTCCCATATATGGTATCACTTAGATGTAAACAAAATTGCAGAGCAAAATAAAATCAGGCAAGATTTTAGAGTAAGATAAAAACAAAGAGCATGAACAGGAAAACGTGCTAAATCATTTAAAAGCAATGTAGATTACTGTAAACCCCCAAGGTCTGACATTTGACTAGCAGCCATTTGTAGCTCTTTGCAGAGACAATGTCACTCCATTGGTTTCTGCTGGACCATCCAACTAACTCAGATAGTTTTTAAAGACATAAATCTAGTAAAAACACTAGACAATTTTCTTTGTTTTATTATTTTTTACTTTTAATCCCAGGATTTTGTCACCCTAAATTTTATTCAACTGGAAAATCTAGCTCTGGAGGAGAAAACCACTGATTCAGATCCTTTGAAGATTTAAATCTGCTCTTTCCTAGAATCAAGTGGTTGAATTTTCCACTGACTTTTCCATAAAAACCACCATATCACAGAAAAGGCCAGAGGAGTTACGCTTATGCTAGAAAGTAAATAAGAGAAGAGCTCATCTCTGGCTTTGCAAAGCATATAAGAAATAAACAAGAACAGAAAGATAAAGCAAAATTCTTAGGTTCTTAGACAGTGTATATTAAACTGTGTAGTACTTTTTCTTAAATCTGAATCTATTTTTCAGCTGCAAAATTCTGTAGAGTGAGGCAGGTCATCCATCATTGAAATGCTCATCAGACGTGAAACAATTAGAGTGAGTGTCGTCCTGAAATAATGAAGCATTGATTGTATGCATCTGTAGCTGAATAATGAAATATAAAAGGTAGAAACATTGGAAAATAAAAGTGGATAATGAAAAAAGGAAAACTTTCCTCATACAGCCCAAAGCGATATTTTGGTGCATAAGGAGCTCCTGTGTGAAAGCAAAAGAAGGACCACATGTCATTTTAACATTGCTCTCTTGACCTTCATGTTATGGAGAACCTACTCTTCCAAAGCATTTCTTGTTATTGGCACTGTGTATTGGTTCTGCAATGCAAACCTGCAGTGACGACTGTGTGCAATCTGAGCGTGAGCATATAAACACAGAGATTCATGTAGATTCATCAGTTTTGTAGTCACAGGTGTAGAAACAAGAGTTTTCCTCATCCTCTTTAAACTGCTCTTTCACATACTGTTGTACTCTGACACCTATAACAGTAACCTAATTCATGTTGAGTTGAATGAACCTCATTCATGCTGAGGTTCACTTATGACAGTAACCTAATAACTTCATGTTGAGGTGCCTGAGGAACTACTTTTGACAGTTACCAACGTTGTCTGTCTCCTTAAGTCCCCTGCACTCTGCCTTCCTCTCTTTATTTTGCTTCTCAATGGATTATTGAATAGATTTTAGTTTCCTTTTTTTTTTTTTTTTTTTTTTTATTTTATGAGATATCCCACTATCAGATGGACCTTCCTGGACCAAAGACTTAGAAATAAAGTAAAAATGCTTTTGGGTTTTGTTTTGTTTTGTTTTATTTTTCTGAAAACTCCTTATTTGCTTTTAGAATCATAATATTTCAGAGACTTTTAATATCAATAAGAAAAGATCCTCGTAAAAATGTCAATATCTGGTCAACTAACACAACTGATTGTGCCAGATGTTTTAAAGCAACTGAAATAAGGGGAAATATTTATTTCAGGATGTAGACATTAAACTAACAGCTAGTTTTAAGATTAAATAAGGATCTCTGTTATTTGCTATGACTTAAAATTACTGAGTTAAGAAAAAGACTATGAGTAAACAGACAGAAAGATGAAGTTCATGGGATGCCCACTGCCAGCTGCGCTGATTTCAATTTGCCGTCTCTTGACAGAAGTGCAAGTTCATTGCATATTTCTGTACTCCCTGCATAATACTCAATATAACATGTTGAAGCTTAATTATTTATAAATAAAAATATAAAAAACCACCACAGTTTTGATCTTTTGATTTTGTTGTTTAAAATGAGTCAGCTTAGTAGTAAATGTCCTCACTTTTCCACCATGCCTGGTCAGGTCAACAGTCATTGAGTGGTGGAAACCTCATTTGTGGAAACCTGTTCTTACCACCTACAAGTGATTCCATTACAGGAAGAGATTTTCTCTTGGTGATAAATAGATGAAATTAAACCTGCAGCATCATGAGCAGATGCTTCAATATTTGACCTCTTGTTAGGTTTTATCACATGATTGTGTCTAACCTACCGCAGAACATCGAGATATGAGTACCTCCAGTCTTCCACATATCTTTGGGAGCATATTAATTTATGAATGTGTACTAAAAAGGGGTATTTTTTTGCTTCATTTGAGAAAAAAAAAAAAAAAAAGTGAAAAAAAGAAAAGAGAAAATAGGTTTCATTGTTGTGAATTCTGGAGGATGAAGCTGTTTTCAGGGAAGTACACTTATTCCAGACCTAGAGTTTTTATTAAGGAATATAAATGCCTATCTAAGTTTGTCGATGCAATTTGCAGGGTCTTGGCACTGATGCTAGAAAAGGTCTCAGATTTTTTTTTCTTTGCGAATTTATTTTGAGGTGTTACAGAAACATCTTTTTCTTGGGTTCTGGCAGCTTTGCCCTCAGTCATACCTCCTGCCAGCTGCTAAGAACCCTGTTGCTGTTGGAAGGATTCACTTCCTCAGCTCTCTGGTGAGTGGTTACTAATGTCCATTAGTGCATTGTCTACATAAAGTAAAAGTACATGACTAAAGCAGTTTAGGATTACACATTGATGTCATTAACTCTTCTCGTTTACACTGCAGTTCTATACTGCATTAACTATACTTCATTGATAGTGTGCTGGCTGTCTTTTTCTTAAGAAGATTGGTGGGGCTTTTGGCCATTGACCAAAAGTTTGAACGGAAGGTGGCTGGCATCACTCTTGCTGATCAAGAGTGGGAAATGGGATCCAAGAATTTTGAATGCAGTGTATGGCTTTTCTGCTGATCAGTTCCATCCCATATTTTTATATATTTTTACATCTTTTTTCTCTGCTGTAGAAAGAAGCTTGTTAGCACTGTCATATCTCAAAGAGGCAATGATGTGACAAGTAATTAATTCATATACTGGAAAGATAGTATTAATGTTGGCTTGATTCTTCTTACAATAATATTCTGTGGAAAAAAAAGAATGTTCTGTTGCTAGGCCTTATGCTCTCCCTCTCTAAGAGATTAATTAAATGGCTTGTAACTATAGTGACCTGAAACCTGTGAAGAAGAGAATGAAGTGGCCTTGTTGAGCATTAGCTTGTTCATGTGGGGAAAAGGTTCACATTGCCTACCCCTGCATGGAGTTTGGAGGTACCATGCCACATGTTCACCACCTGTCTAGGTAAGGTTCAAACCATACCTCTGGGGCTCACACAGTAAATATGCCTATCAATCAGTTAAGCACTTCCCTCACTGTGAAGTGATCAGAAACACCAGTAAATACTTTGTCCTTTCCTCATCATATACATTTTGTTTGCTTGTTTGTTTTTCTTCCTCCAAGTCTGTCATGAAGACATTTATTTCAGAAAATAAGTAAGTTTAAATAGAAAGACTAACTTATTTGCATTTCCAAAACAGAAAGTAACTTAAAAATATTTAAACGAAATCTAGGTTTCTTACTTAAAGGGTTTCTGTTTGCTTTTGTTACTAGAGCAGTTTCATTTATAAAAGCAGAGAGGAGGAGACTTGCAGTAACTTTTGCAAGAAACCTCAGGGACCATACCCACCAATTCTTACTGAGGTAAAAACCCCTCACCTTTTAATTTTGATTTGCGTGGTGTACTCTCAAAATAGCAAGATATTTTGATTCTTGTAGGAGCATGTGTACCATTTATGCTGTCAACATTTAAATGTTGACATTAAACATGTCAGTTTTTGTCATCTGAAAATGCCTCTATGAGCTTTTTCTGCTCAAAATTTCCTGTAGAACTCACACCCAAACTCTTCTAAGATCCCAGTGCTTCCGTATATTTGGCCAAAGTAACAATGTATGCATGGCTTGTTCGATTAGGACTGTATTAAGAGGCTTTTGAAAAAAAAAGTCATTTGGATGTAATTTCTGGTTCAAGGCATCTCTAAGCTGGTAACTGCTGGAACTGGGGATGATACGATTGGTGAAAGCTCATGTTGCCTTTTACTTCTCCTGCAACACGTGCTACTGATAACTGATGGAAGAGAAACATCTAACCTAGTCTGACCAATAGCTTGACTTGTTGATAATTTTTTTTCAGATTTTTACTATTTGGAATGGTGTTAGAATCTTACCCTTATTATGAATACAAGTGACAATTACTTTCCCACCCTGCCCTCTTCTCCAGCTCAATGTTTTAAAGCATCATTCTTTCAATGTCTACGTTTTAAACAGATAAAAGTACTTATTCTAATTGTGCATGAGAATTATTCTAAGATGTGTCAGGAGAGGTTCAGATTTGACATTAGTAAACAATTGACTGAGAGGTCAGGTCAAACTCTGGGACAGTCTTCCCAGAGAGATGGTCAATGCCCCATGCCCATCAGTGTTTAAGAGGCACTTAGGTAGTGCCCTTAATAATATATTTTAACATTTGGCCAGCCCTGAAGTGGTCAGATAGTTGGACTAGATAATTGGTTTAGGTTCCTTCCCACTGAGATATTATTTGTATTCTATTCTATTCTATTCCATTCCATTCTATTCTACTCGAATTTTTTTCCTCTCAATCGAGTTTGGAGATACATGAGAACAAATAGAAAAGCAAAACATGTCAGGGCAGTATTTCTGAGCAGTATTAATTGCCATTTCAAGTGCTTTTCAACCATTTTGAAAGAGAATGTTCTGCTTCTGAAATGATATATTCCCAGGTAAAATAGCTTCTGTCTTTTTTTTCAGTCTGAGTTTATGTGTTGATGACTAGAATGTTAGTACAATAATTTACAGTTGCATTATCTTTATGGTTTTATATTATAATAACTTAATGGAGCAGAAATGCATTGCAGATGGACAGATAAAGACTGCCTGGGAAAATCAGAGAGAAAGGAAGTGGAATGTCTTTGAGCAGAGAACACACTGCACTGAAAGGAGTTTGGTGATGAATATTAATATATGTAGTGGAAGTTTTTACCCATATTTCTTTCCATATTGCTTGTTTCACACATGACTTTGCAAAGCCACATGTTAGATAAAGGCAGTATGATAGTTGTGAGTGAAAATATGATGGCTACTTTTCACTCAGTAGTAGTTCACACAGACATTTATTGGTTAATATTTTTCTTATGTTCAGAAAGACTTATAATAAGAGTTCAGATCTCAGAAATTAGTACTATGACAAAAGTCACAGGTGAATTGAGAGTCTGAGGAACAGAAATACTGAAATTTTGGATGAAATACTTTGTGAACTACCTTGTAATGAGTGAATGTGGCAAAGGTGTGCTCTTTCCACAATGGAACATGTTAAGATTTAACCATGAGGCACAGAGGGAAAATCAGCTGAAATTACAAGAATTTACTGCACAAGCCACCACGCAAACATCATCCACAAGAAGGATAACAGGTGTCTAATTGTGTTCCTGAGTTTCCAAACACTGAAAAGAGCTGTGGAATCAAAAGGTATTATGTCAGATTTTGAAATGAAGCAGAAAATGACAAAAAACCACTTTGGGGCTTGAGGGTCTAGATTAGGTCTGCTGTAGAATGCCTATCCCCTGCTCTTGATACAGACAAAAATGAAATTTATTCCAAAGAGAACAAACAGAGGTCCTAGGAACCATGATTATTTTTGGTGAAATTTGTTCCAATCCATAGAATTATTTTATAACAGAGACAAGTTTCACCTTCTTGTCAAAGAGAGGCAAGATCCTTATAAATATAAGAAGAAAAGCCCTGCATTTATAAGGAATTTTATATAGGTTTAGAACTTGTTTTATTAGAGTGTATATATTTGAATGATCTAATTTACCCACAGAAACAACATTCACTTAAATATGTAGCGACAAAACTATTTCTAAATATCAAGATACCTTTCCTGACACTGAAAGCACATCATATTCTCTCAGGTTCAAGCAACAGGAGAAACTGAATCAAATTTTATAACAGACAACTATAAAATATCAGAATAAGTAAATAGTGGCTGCCACTGAGGTTTTTATCATCTTAATCATAAAAATACTTTGATACTTTACTCTTGTATATGAAGGCAGTTTTTCAGACACAGGTTCTTTTCAGAGGAATCACAGTTGAATGAGAGCAGCGTTTTGGGGAGTGCTGGGTGATGCTGCACAAGCCCATCCTTGCACACACACCTACTTGCCTTAAAAATGTGACTTACAAAATTGCAGTTCAGTGGAAAACAGCCAAGAGGATCTCTATTACAAACAACAGCCACAACTAATGAATGGAAACACTGGTTTGCTGTGGTCCTGGCTCACTGCTTGGTGCTCCTGGCAACAAATTGACTCTTTCTCACCTGTAGTGCTGAGAAGGAAGAGCACAGGAGCAAAGGGACTTGGTGGAAGGGTCAGTTAAGACCCAAAGCAAGTGGATCTGATTGCTTGCCCTTTTCTGGTAACTCCAAAAAATCATTATTCAGTTTCTTTGTAGTTACGAAGAAAATCAGTTATTCGTTGAAGTATTTTTATTGTTAATTATATACATAGTCCTAAGGGGGTTTAGTTTGGGGTTTTGTTTGTTTGGGGATTTTTACACTGATCATTTAAGAGTTTCATTGCTAAATCATATCACATTTTGTATTTCAGTAGGTCATAAGAGTGCAGAAGAATATAGTGAAAAACAAAAATTACCTTTATGTAAGGATTGGTTATTCCTGGGCAGAATTTGTAAATATCATTTGTATGATACTGAGACCCAACTTGTCTTCGGATTTATGCAAAGTACTTTAAATTCATGTCAATAAACAATCCATTTCTGCTGTTAAACAAAACTATTGAAAATCTTGGTTGACTGGAACAAGGAATTTGTGGGTGGGATTAGTTTCATGTGTTTGTTGTTTATAAAATCTATCTACCTACAGCTGAGCTGGCTGTTTAGGCTTCCACTATGGTCAATGTAGTCTAATCCATACAGTCAATAGAGTTTAATGTGATTAATTTGGACAAATGTGTTTACTTTAGGGTGAGATAAACTTCTCAGACCTCAGTTCTGTTGAGTTTATTGACTAATCCTCCACTGACTCGAAAAGGAAACTCAGAGTAATTTGGTCAGATGTCTCTACATTGAAGAAATCTGTGGATAGTTAAATGAACCCAAGAGTTTGTGATGCCCATAATCACAGAGCTCATCGTCTTTAACAGGCAGATCTTCTGAATTACAGAGAAATCAAAAGATTTCTTCTTTTGAATTGTGCTAGCTCTTCTGATATTGTAAATAACTGGTAGCAGGCAAAAAATATCCCATCTCAACAAAACCGGAGTATTTGAAAAAAAAAAAAAAAGTGTCTTAGTGTCTTTATAACAAAGCTTGAAGGTAAAAACATCTTATCTTTTACAGAAACATACAATGACCATACAGATTTCCTCAGAAGTACTTAACCTTGACTTACGCATAAATCAAACACTTCTTGGAAGACAAAATATCAGAAGTTTCACCACAGGCTACTCCTGCCCACTTCTAACAGGCACTGCTCTCCCATATCAAGGAAAATAGGAATGGCTGTGAGCAGTCTGTGCTTAGCAGAAGGAATTAAGGTTTCGCCAGGGTTATATTCTTAAGAAAAAAATCTGCCCCTGGTCCTCTAATTTCTTGGGACAAAGGAAGTCACAATATAAGTCACAGAAAGATCCCTCTCATGCCTTTTTTTCTGGTTTTTTTTTTATCTCACTTTATGCTCTCTGTCTTTACAAGAAACATTTGGTTGTGCTGCACTGTCTTTGGTTTTTTTCTTATTATAATATGTCAGCTATCTCTTCTTCCACTTAAAGACTCCTACTGTTCTTAACTTCTTCTGGCCTGGAAATCATCCTGCAACTTTGATCATGTGTTATCTTTCTCTATATTTTCCTACAACAGAAGTTGAGAGATTTATTCTGAATTTGATAAGAAAGATGAAAAAGTGCAAAGCAGGCTTGGTTTTTGAAATGCCGTCTCCTGTTGGGGGTCTCAAACAATTTAGACTGAGTTTATTGGAAGAACATTCCTTTAAACAGAATTTTAAAGATTTGACCTTTTGCATGAAACAAAAGTGTAAAATATTAATTATTATTATATAACTAGTAAAATGACTTTTTCTTCTCAATATCATTGAGGCCAGGAGGCCTGGTGGTGGGAAACTCAACATGAAGCATAAATGTGCTCTTGCAGCCCAGAAAGCCAACTGTATCCTGGCTGCATCTCATTATCAGGGAGTGTACTGATCGAACAAGCAGTAATGGTTTTAAGCTGAAAAAGTGTTTAATTCTGTGTTATCTTCATTGAGCTAATTTCATAGACATGTCACCTCTAACTCCTTAACATATACATGCACAACATGTTATATTCCTTTGTAAAAAAACTCCACTCAGCCTGGAACCCCCTGCCTCTCTGTATATCATTCATCTGTTTTTGCTGCCTCCTTGTACAATTTTTTCAGAGGACCTGGGATGAATTCTTCAAAACCTTGTGTTTAATGGCTACCTCTCTGAGTATCATGCAAGACTAACTTTGGTGGAAACAGATGCAAAATGTTCCTATCACAGAGCATAATCACTCCACCAATGAAAAAAGACTGGACCCATCCTCTTGACACCCACCCTTTAAGTACTTAAAGGCGTTGATCAGATCCCCCCTCAGTCTTCTCTTCTCCAGACTAAAATGACCCCAGTCCCACAGCCTTTTGTACTCTTCTATTATAATTGCCATAGCTAACAATAAGCAATTGGTAGGCAAAGCCCTTCCTCTGACATTGAAATTCGGAAGTAAGGAGACAGCAGCAGTGATCAGTAATTGCACGCTTTCCCTCTTTCTGCATTTTATTTATATTTTTTACCATGAAGAATCTTAATCATCCATCTGCCAATTTCATAACAGCTGACATCTTCTGCTTAAGTAAGACACACTCAGTCTTTGCTGAGAAGGGTGGTTAGAAAGGACACCAAAAATAAACAGGATGAGAGGATGGATTGCCATGTTAGCATACGTTTTCAGCTCTCATTTATGTCCCTTCTTGATTCAACTTCAGTTTGGGGGAGGGAAATGGGAGTAGCACTGCTTTAAAAGCCATAACCTTTGGAATTAAAATGAGTTCCCAGCACAAACTGAGCAATAAAAAAGCAATCATATCACCAGGCTGCTGGCCCTTATTATTTTAGCATCAGTGTGATGGGTTTTAAAAGCCTTAGACATGCTGGGAAAGTTAAATACACGTGTTCCATTTAAAACTGACCCGCATTTAAATACGCAGACACCTGCCACGACAAGGAGTCAAGGGATTGCTCTTTCATTTTATAAATGGAATAAAACTACTCAGTAGAATGGCATGACATCTGTGTGGATATTTGTTTAGTTGCTACTGGTGTAGTTAATGTAAGGGATTTAGCGTATTAGGCTCAGACAGCACGCTGCAGCCTCCACTTCCCCACAGTGACTTGTCTATTCAGTGCAAAAATTTAAGTAGTTGAACAAAGTGATGCTTTTGTCTAGCATGTCATAAAGAAGTGTGTAGGGGTGAGGTGGCTTGTGTTCTCGTTTTCCCATCCTGCAAGAACACTATTAGCTTTGTGAGCAGCAGGAGCCGTACAACGCGTGCGCTCTTGAGATACAGGCGCTGAGACTGGGGGAGGCGGGGGAAGAAGGAGATGGTTTTTGCTCCCTGGGCAAATGGAATAAAAAGTCTGTTTATCTGAGGGTTTGGACAGAAATACTTGTCTCTAATTTTGGGTTGGTTTAGTCCTTTTTAATGTTTACACTCAAGTTAATTTTGAATTGAAAACACGCACCGCATTGAAATAAGGCAACACATTGAAAATACCAGGATTAAATATTCTGATTTTCCAGTTATTTCCTCCATTGAATTCTCACACAACTACAATGCCTTCCCACCCCCTCATGGTTTGAATATGAGCATAGTTTCAGCTTTCACAAACGTGCTTAGGGGTGAAGAAAAGTTGAACTTATTGCTTACATAAAATATTTTTCTCATGGCTAGCATTTTTTTCCCCCTTGATGAAATGAAGGAACAAACAGAATAATATAGATTATTTATTACAGAAATCACCTTCTGTCTGTTTCTATGAGGTTTTTTGTTTGGTTGGTTGTTTTTTTCCCTAGCTCACTCTTTCCCCTCCAACCAATGCAAAGCAATTGCTGTGCCATATTTTTAGGATGTTTTCCTTCCACTGGCACTTTTTTTTTAATTGTGGAACATTCCTCATTTCAATATCTTGATGTTAGCTCTTCCTTCCCTCTCCTCTTTTATTGACCGTTATTTATGCTGGAAATTAAAAACTATAACAAGGGAAGAGAGTCGTTTACACTAGAGGATTGAGATCTGCTTTTAATTATCCTACATGAATAATTTGTCAGTGTCTCATTTCTGACCCTCTGTAAAAGGTGTCTAGCTTTTATTGTTTTACAAAGTAATAAAACTATTAAAGCCAATCTGGGTTACAATTTTCCCTGCTGCTTTTCTTGTATTTCCACTATCATAAAAGAATCATCTGTAAAAAGACCATCTTCAAACAACTGCCACAATCCCAAGGTGAAAAAAGCACAGTCCTCTTAGTGTTGTGTGTGTTATTTTTAATGTAATTTAAAGAAACACAAACCACAGAGGGTTAATCAATCTTAAACATATTTTTGTAGCCCTTGATTATTGTATAGGAGAAATGTGAAGACAAATGATGGTGCTTGATTTTCATCCTTCCAGACAACATTTTCACAACATAAAAGCAAGACAGTGCCTCCTTATACCCCATGTATCCTATTTAAGAGTGTAATTCCCTACATTGACTTTTATTTTCTAGCAAGGAACATGTAGAATTTATATTGAAAGTATATTCCATAACAGCTTGACAAAGAAAAAAAATCAAAACTGAAAGAAAGATTTAAGAAAAGAAGAGCAACCTCTCTTATGGACCTACTTGCCTATTATTACAGTACTTGATCCATCCCTCAAGATTAATGTTTTAAAACCCCTTGAAGGAGTATTTCAGAGACAGAGAACTAAGAAAAAAAACCCCAAAGGTTTGACTTCATTACAGAGTCAGTCAGGGGCATCTGTATCTGTGTTTGAATACCTGGCACCACACAGCCTGCAAACACTGCTAGGATTTTCTGGAAGTTTTCCATTCTGCACTGAGTCACCTGGGACTCCACAATGGAAATGTGAGAGGAACCGGCATCAGACCTTCTGAGCCATTGGGGATACCCTGGAGGAATGTCACCTTCTGAACGTTTTCATCTGCTTCCTCAGTAAGAAAACCTGAATGGAAACCTAAATTATGCTCATAACTGTATCAACAAGTCCAGGCTACAAGGATAACAAGATCCATGGACATTATGGCAGAGCTAAGAGCATCCAGCAAGAGTGCTAAGCCCTGAGGGGAGGCAGGAACAAGATAATCTGTTTGAGGGAACAGAAAGTCAATGGGAGAGCAGAAATGTCAACAGGGTTGATCAGAAAATTATCTTACTCTGTGTCCTCTTTCTCTATATCCTCCCCAGCCTCTCTCTCCTGATCTGTGCCTTTTTTGAGTTTCATCCTTATTTTGATATCTTCAACATATCATGAAAAAAATATAACATGGCTCTGTTCTTTTTAAGGACACTAGGCTTTACTGAACACAGCAAGTGTTTTTGCTAATTCTTTTTTGTTTTATCAATGAGGATGATATCCTAGAAATACAGTGAAACAGTTTTTCTTCTTAAGTTTTATGGCAAGGATTTACTGATGACAGAAATCTAAATAAAAGATTCAAAATCCTTTTGGTGAGTTCTTCACGTATGAACTTGCAAATACTTTAAAAGTCATCCTTTCCTTTCTCAGGAACTAGGGAAAAATTATACCAAGATGAGCAACTGGAACACATATCAAACATTTTCTGGGACATGTTGGTTTGTGGTATAAATGACTGCATTGATACTGACTTGAAGGTTAGAGCCATTCATATTTTAGTTCAAAAAATGCAGTAATAATTAGTTGTTGCTCAGTCACTGGGTGGGGTCTGGCTGGGATGGAGTTAACTTTCTCCACAGCATCCCTCATAGTGCTGTATTTTTAGTTAGAGTGGCGTTGACAACACACCAATGTTTTGGCTACTGCTGAGCAGCATCTGCAGCATCAAGGTTGACTTTCCTCCCCAACCCCAAAGGCCAGTAAGCTGGGTGTGGGCAAGACACTGGGAGGTGATATAGCCAGGATAGCTGACCCAAACTGACCAAAGGGATATTATATACCATATAACATCAGCAACAAAAGATAAGAGGAAGGAGCAGGAGGAGGGTCATTTTTTATTACGGCATTTGTCTTCTGGAGTGACTGCCATGTTTACTGAAGACCTACTTCCCAGGAAGCAGCTGTACATCACTTTCTGATGCGAAGTAGAGAATAAATCTTTTTTGTGTTCCTTTGTTTCAAGACATGGCCTTTGCTTTCCTTTATTAAACTGCCTTTATCTAGATCCATGAATCCCCTGTCCTGGAGTAGTAGTGAATGAGGGGCTTGGTGGACACTAGGCATCCAGCCATAGTCAACCCACCACAATCCCAGATAAAATAGGAACATAAAATTCTCATTCTACATCAGCCAAGCCTTAAGCCATTTAAGAAGCCTAAATGAGACAAGTGAAAATAGATTCTTTTTGTGCTAATATTTCAGTTACAAAAGCCTTTTGAGTGCTAGACTGCCAGCAGAGAATTTCATGTATATTCTTGTCAGTTCCTGGTATCTCATGACACGCTATCATTAGCTCTTCAGGCATATTGGTTGTAATGGCTTCCAGTTATACTGCTGTAATACCAGCCAACCTGTTACATAGTCTGTTGTAATCTTATCAGGTATAGACTGCAAACTGGTAAATCAGTTTATAACCCACAACTAAATAGCTCATGTCTGATCCCACTGACTGAATTTACAACAGCTGGATAAGGAACATACTGGTGAGATGGTAATGGAGACATTCAACAAATTGGCTTTTGTGAGGTCCATGTTCACAGAGTCTCAATTCTCTATTTTCTTTGACTTGGACCTACTGAAGAGCATATTCAGATTCTAGAGGACCAAGCGAATAGGTGTCAGTCTACATCTATAGCAGTGAAAAACATTACAAAGTCTCTACACAGACCACAACTGTCTATACCATTAAGTATTCAGCTGCGTGGATATTACAGTGGTGACAGATGGGCTTTCGATCAGAGAATGTTATATTAAAAAAGAGGTAAATCCAGGGTTCAAAGACTTCTGGGTCAAATTTTCTCTTATTGCTTCCAAATTTGTTACTGAGTATGTTTGAGTCGGGCTGAGCTTTGTATGTCAAGCTTTTGTGTTGTTGTTGTTCATGATCAGCCATCTCTGAAACTCCTTTCAATTCTGCTGTTGTTTTTTCTGTTCTAACTTTCTTTAGAAAATTTATTTGAATGAGACCTTATATTCTTTGGCTCAGCCTACTCTGAAAGTCTTCTGTGTACATTTATTTTCTTCTTCTCCCACCCTAAGTCTCCTTTCCTTGTTATAATCTCTAGAGATTTTTTTTTCTCAGCATCTTTCCAGTGCAAACTTTATTCTAATGGTGGATTTGTTTATTTAATTTACATTCCATAATCATAAAAAAGCAGAATGAGCTGTAGAGTAATGCCATTAGGACTATGTAATTGCTTCCTTGTGGAAGGTTCAGGGACATTTTAACATGGAAGCCCAGAACAGCACAGGTAAAGGCGTTCTTGTACTTCTGGGGGAATATATACCCTATGCTTAAACTTAATAAAATTAGTACACAAGTGTTATCTGGGAACAGAAAGCATAACAGTCAAAAAAAAAAGGCAGAGGCACAGTCCACAGGCCCGATCCAAAACCACAGAAATTAATGAAAAGACTTCCGTGTGCATTGGATCAGTCTGTAACCTAGTGAATAGCTGTGAGGTATCTCTAATGCTGCCAGCACAGCTGCAAGAACACACAAAAAAAGTAAATGATGAAGGCAGAGTATTTTCAGCCTGGCATCTGGTTCTTTTGACTGCCATTTCAAAAAGGAGGTGGGAGGAGCCTTGCAAAATGCTATGATAATTGGCCTCTTCCTGCCCCATTGAAGGCCGCCTCAAGGCTTTAAAAGTCAAATTTTGCTCATCTCTTTTTTTTTTTTTTAAAAAAATTTATTTTAATTTTAATTTGCAGCCAAATTAATGCAAGTGGCATCAATAATAGAACTCGGGACCTCCGGCTCTAGAGATAGAGGTTGTCTCCTGAAGGGCAAAGCAGCGTCTCTTGTAGCTCAGCCAAAAAATAAAGTGAACACAGCTTTTATATCCTGTCTTGAAGATGTCAAATCTTCAAGTAAAGGTCAATATCAAGTTGAATCCAGTTCACCTATACACTCAAATTTTTCAGCTCAATTTCTCTTACACTAAGCCAGTGAAACTGGAGCAGGAATTTAGACAAAAAGGCATGATGTTATTGTTTGCCCACCACTTGACAGCTTCCTCCAAGAGCCATCATTTAAAACAATACAAAGTAGCAAGTTGTGAAATATCTATATACAGCCCATACTTATACAACTTCTTTCCAATTACAAATGTCACAAGAAGGAACAATATAATTCAAGTAGCTTTCAGAAGTCTAAAATTTGATTCAGTTAAAGATTTAGATTAAACTGAACAACATTGCTAATTGAATTTCAAAATTTTAGGAGCAAATATCTTATTGTTAGAGGCACTGTAGCCAATGATTTCTCTAATACATATATAGTTTAATTGGCTTATTGCTGTTTTAATTTAATGTGTCTTCACAAGTGAAGGTGTACTTTGGAATCTACATTGCATACATGACTCTCCTCTTTCAAATGATTTTCTAAAGTGTAGGTACCAGCATTACTTCATTCATATTTTTTTTAATTGATAGTTTCTTTAAAGATTCAATGGAAATCTAAGTTCTTCAAGGGGGCAATTAACTCCTGTTATATGTTTGTATACAATCTCTACAAGAGCCCTTTGGTGCTACTGTGAAGAAACAGAAAGACAAAAGGTTTGAAATGCCACCAAAGTGACATTCCAGAAGAGGATTCCTTTCAATGACCTTGCCATAGACATGAAGTCTCAATAACAAAGATTCATCCTACAGGGCTAAAAGTTACTGCTACTCCTGTCTATGGGGTTTTTTTGTGTTTTTTTTTTCTGTCTTGCATGTACTAAAAATCACCCTGTCAAGTGGGTTGATTGAAACATATGTGAAAACTAGTATCAAAATCAGGATATTTTTAAAAATGAGATTAATATTAAATACAGAAGGGGAGATCATAGATTGCATTTTAAAATAACTCCATGAATAATGTCATTTTATAGCAGAAGCAACACCCCCCGCGGTGTTCAGAGGCTTCTTGCCTTTCACCTGCCAGAAGAAATTGTTGAAACTGGGACTGCTTTGTTTCTAGAGATTATTATTAATTCTGTTAATTTTTCTAAGGCTCTACTAGTTCATCGAATATACGCATAAAGCTTCAGCTTGAAACAGGAATTATTTCACAGTGATTTTTTTCTCTGATTTTTTTCTGCCTCAGTATGTAAAAGAGAGTTACAAAACTGGAATCACCCTGTTCCATCGCTCCATTCTTGCTTCTACTCTATCACTGATATAAAGTTATCGGAAGGCAGTTCAGTCCCACTCTGAACATCAAGTGGAAGGTATCAGTGTCAACAAATTTATTCTAGCTTTATCCACAAAACTTCTTTTCTACATTTGTTTCCTTGCCTGTACCCTTAACTGACAACATCCTTTCTCTCCCTCAAATCCTGATTGCAAAATTTGTTCATCTCTTTCTCCCGTTTTGAATTTTTTCCATATAGGAATTATTTTATGAAATTGCATAAAAAAATAGTTATCCGAGGATTATAGTCCATACAAGGAGCTACCTCTTTTCTAAGCAAATCATTACTGAACACATACTGCACCTTTGAAGGTGACCTTTGAAGGACCTTTTTCCTTATTATGCCTTTCTATGTGTATCACACAATGAAGCAGACCTATGTGGTAGCCAATACCTGTCTGCCTCTAGACTACCCATTTTTACAACTGTTCATTAATTATTTCATATGTTTTTTCCATTTTCTTCAAAACTTTGATATCATTATCAGTTTTTCTTCCCCTGATCTTGAGATGGGGTAACTGCACACTTCATTCTGATTGAAAAAATCTCCAGGTTTTACAGTTCAGTATCTGAAGTTGCATCTGATACCCCATAAAGAGACATAGGTTTAATTCCTCCAAAGTATGATTAAAAAAAAAAATCTCATAAACTGAAAAGTCAATGTCTAGACAATAAAAAAGCCCATGTGTCTGTTTTCTTGCCCTACACCTCTACAAGTCATGGTGTAGAGCTCTCTCCCCAGGATGGCCACCTTTATGAGCAAGGACCACTCAGGCAGTTAACAGACCTGTTACCTGCCTTGTGCAATTATTCCAGTGCTTATATTACTTACGAAGTGTTAATGGGTTTTGGGCTCCACCCATTTTAGGGCATTTAGTTGAGCTTGAATAGATACTTTGCACTTTCCTACATCACTGCCTTTGGAGTTAATGAAGTCAAAGCACCTGCTGACCATAAGGTGGTGTGTAGATTCCAGCTCTGTTAACAGAGCTCATGTGAAAAGCAACGTTGATCTGCAGTTTGAGTTCTTGGCTAAGAGGAAGGAGAACTCAGTTTCTGTCCCTCTAACTATTTCTATTTTTTATTTCCATGGACTGGATAATTCCAGGAGCTATGAACGTAAAGAATGAATGAAGACATTACCGACGCCAATTTAAACTTTGTTCTGTGAGTCTGAACCAAGTGTCAGTTTCTGTCTTAACCTGATTTTTACCTCTTCTTGGCAACTTACACCTACAGTTCAACTGCATCCAGTAAGAGCTGATAACCGACCAGCCTTTCTCACCTATTATCTATAAGGCTTTGCCAGCAAAAAAAGTATAGAAAAACAGCTGAGTGTAGCTTCTGAAAACTATTCCCAACTCAATGATATATTTCAAACGAGAGAATTTACTTTTTTTTTTGTAAAAGAAGAGTATTAGCTCTAGTTCTACTTCTTAGCAGTGATTTTAACCTCTAAAGCATTTGAATATAAAGCAGATTAGTGCTTATTATGACCTGGATGCAAGAATTTATTTTTTTTTTATTGCTAGATTCTCATGCATCCCCCTCCCCCCTTACTTTACTCCACATAAAGCCACAGTAAAAGCAGTGGTGTCTCTGTCGGGGATCAGCAAGGGCTGTTCCTCAGGGACAAGGAGGTAGGGAAGGGCCAGCCCTCAGGCTCCTGACAAAGTCTCTACAAACACAAATCTCTCTTTTATCTCTATATAAATTGCCTATCTCTAGAAGTAATTGGGATTTGGGAGATTATAGTGAAAACGACTGTTTGCTCCAAACAAATGTGCTCCTTTGCATAGTTTTCAGGCAAAAAACATATTAAATCTAAACATTTGAGATACTTGCGGTACAGAATCAGTTATTTTCTTTAAAGCAGGTGGGATTGCTCAGCCAATAGTCATTCACAGGCAGGGCTCTAAGCAATTTATTTTCCATGGGATCTGATTAGTTGCTTGTCTCACATTCTCAATTAGGCCCTAATTCTATAGCCCTTATTCACGGGGGTGGTCTCATTACAAGAAGAGACCAGAAGAGCAGAGGTTGTTCAGTCTAGCCAAACAAAGGCTGAGAAGAGGTATGATTGCTCTCCATAAATACATCATAAGGGTAAACACAGGAGAAGGAGAAGCACTATTTAAGTTTAAGGACAATGTTGGCACAAGAACAAATGGGAATTAACTAGCCATGAATAAATTTAGGCTGGAAATTAAAAGAAGGTTTCTAGTCCTGGGATCAATGAAGTTGAGGAATAGAATGGGTAAGAAGAGAGTGAGAGAAGAAGGAAATAATCTATTTTAAAGAAAAAAGCTAATTTGGGTTATGGGGAAGTTTGTGATAGCAGTGCTGTGATAACACACTCTCCATCCACTAGACTCTTCCCAATCTTACACTCATGTTTTTTAATAAATTAAAAAAAAAATCCAAGTTGTTTAAATTTTAATGCTTAATAATAATCTAAAGCTTAAACTGCATTAGAAAATTCTGCCTGAGTGACATATATAGCTGGAACCATGTTTAATACATTCAGGGATATATTCTGCAAAATAGGCCTTGTAAAACATTCAGGAACACAGTAATAATCTGGATTATCTAGAGATCAAAAGACACTACATCTCACAAGTGTTGAGAACAGCATTTTGTTGAAATCAGGAAATTTTTCCAAACTTCAGTACAAAATAATAGTATTTGTTAGGAGGCAAAAAGTATTTAGCTTTCAAAGAGGAGAAAATTGAGGCAACAATAAAAAATAAGAATGAAAAAGGGCATGAAAAGGCAAAGGGACAGGAATTCACACATTCTATAAGCAAGGCAGCTCACTGATGAATTGCACTTCACAAACCACACAGCTGCAGCCATTGCAGTGTTGCAACCAAGACCATGCAGCTGCTTACTCCTTCCTCTTTCACTCCAAAGGGTGGGGAGAAGAGGGAGAAACCATCAGCTTTCCTGTACCTAAAGGGTAGGCGAGATGGGGAGGGACTCTATCAGGGAGTGTAGCAATAAGACAAGGCATAATTGTTTTAAACTGAAAGAGGGAAGATTTACATGATGTATTAGGAAGAAATCTTTACTGTGAGGGTGGTGAGACACTGGAATGGGTTGGCCAGAGAAGCTGTGGATGCCCCATCCCTGGAGCTGCTCAAGACCATATAGATGGGGCTCTGAGCAACCTGGTCTAGTGGGAAGTGTCCCTGCCTATGCTAAGAGGAGTTGGAACTTGATGATCTTTAAGGTCCCTTCCAACCCAAACTATTCTATGATTCTGCGATTCTATGAAAATGAAGGAAAAGGAAAAAGAATAGAACTAATAGGTTGAGATAAAGACAGTTCAACAGAACAATAACAGAAAGGAAAATAATAATAATAATGGTAAAAGAATACACAAGACATAAGTCACACTCACCACCCAGTAAATTGGTGAATTGTCACTACCCAGAGCACATAACATAAATTGAACTTTTTTTATATGATTGGAGATGTCAGGCAAAATACTTAAATCTTAAAACAAATCTTCTTTGTAATAAGACTGTTAAAGATTAGCAAAGTGTTTTAGCTATTTAGCGAATGATATATAAATATCTCATATATATATATACTTTTAGTATAATATACTTTTTCCCAGTATGAATTATTTATTCACCAAAGTAGCATATGATAATGGTCTGGAATCTGACATCACTTACATAACTGGCACGTTTAAGGATAGTATTTTTATTTGCAAATTATACTACATAAATTATGCATTCATACAAATACTGCACTTCAAAAGACAAATAGTGTGACAGATGTCACTGTGGAAAGTAACACTGTAAGCAAAAGAAGCGTTTCTTAATATGTTCTGTAAATTTGAGAAAAAAGTATTTTAAAGTCTTTAAGTCTATATCAGTGCCCATAATGACATCCAAGAAAAAAAAATTTAAAAAAAACCAAAAAGAAACCAGATGAAAGCCACAATAAGAATTTA
Source organism: Scolopax mira (assembly GCA_004320125.1). Lineage (NCBI taxonomy): Eukaryota > Metazoa > Chordata > Aves > Charadriiformes > Scolopacidae > Scolopax > Scolopax mira. The sequence continues at coordinate 54,324 of BJBW01007146.1, forward strand.
AAATTACTAACCATGGAGCCTGCACACACATATGAGGCGTGTGTGTGTGTGTGTGTGTTCAAGCTCTAAAAATGTCTCATTGGAATTCCTCTTGGATTTATCAGATCTCAGTCTTACAAGTTCCCTCAATGAATATAGTCACATCACAGTTGTTTAACACTGGTGGTTATTTATCTACTGGATAAACTACAAAGAGAAAAGATAGATGCTCCTACAGTTAAAATCAAGTTTGAATGCTTCTCTGCAACAATATTCACATGTCTTTTGGGGATGAGTAATGATATAAATAGGTGAAATTTAATTGCACAGGGGAAACATGAGATCATATCAGAAGATCAGTAACAAAAAAAACTAAAAAAACCCTTAGATTTAAAAATCTGCAAATCGCCAGGGAAGAACAGTTATGTAAGAGAAAGGAAATAAGAGCAAAGAAAATTATTCACTGCTTTATTGCAGCTGCAGTCACAAATTTACGTTCCTATAGCTGATATAGTACATATAGATTTTAAAAGGGGTTTTCATTGGATTAAGCAATTTGCTAGAAGAGCAAAGGTGTAGCTAGTAATTTATCAATTAAAACTATTTTTCAAATTGTACAGCTAAGTACTTTTTACAGTTTGCCCTCTTTCCTCTGTGTATCTTCATGACAGTTATCCATCTGCAGATGCAAGAGTTATTGAGTGAATATATCTTGTGGGGCAACCACAGCAGGGAATGTTTGCAAAGTGAATGTTACCTGCAAATAAAAGGAACTTTAAATTGCACTGTTGGAGTAGCCATCTCAAAAATGCAAAATGATAGCTATTTAGTATTACATGAACATGATGTAACAAGAGGTTAATAAAAAGTGAAGGATAAAAAAACCCCTTCTTCAATAGAAACTAACAGATAAATTTTTATAAAGCAGGGGCTACAACTGTGATTCACAGTCTCAGATCCAAAGCTGGTCTGTGAGTCAAGGTGAGATCCATGATCATAATGTGGGTTCTTCCTCTTGGCTCTTGATCTGACATCTCTTTCATTGGATCAACTATTTTTACTGTGTGAAAAAGTGAAGCAAGAGCCACAGATAAATGCACTCAGAGTCGTAAATTACCATTTCTACTTTTCAAAAAGCTATACAATCTTGTCACGCTCTTTAGCAAACAGCATGTGTCATTTTATTCAAAAATATAGTGCTTTAGCTGGCTGGAAAACAACACTTCTGTGTCATGAAACAGTGTCACCTCAATGCTGTTTTCAGCTTCAAGTCAGGACAATTCAAGGTTTGAACATGGGTCACCCATTGCCTAGAAAATTGCTTCTATCTCCAGGTTATTTAGAATGTAGTTTCACTCCCACATCTTTATTGGCATGGTCTTAAGAAATGTTTTTAAAATGACCTGCTAAATTTCTGTGAAAAGGTTTTGTTTCAATAAGAGATCATTTTACAGCAAAATCTTTTTTCTGAAAGAATTCTGATTGGTTTTATTTTGAAATTGTCAAAGTAACATGTCTGTCTGAGGTTCAGTCTCAGACAGATGCATGGTGTCTGCTGAACTAACATCACCGAGGAGTAGAGATCCAGGGTGTTTTGTCTGCTTTTTCATTCAAACCAGAAAGTGAACAAAGCAGATCATCTTTTCAAAATCTGTATCTTCCTTTAGATAAAGTTCTGTCTTACCTACACCCACATTTACATCTACACCTAATGACATTGTTGTAATTTTTTTCCAACTGAAAACTGTAAGTTAATATTGTTTGAGGTTCCTAGTAATAAGATCAATTTTAACAATTGTAGATGCACTTCTACCCCAAAAGAGTCTCTCTAATGATGTTCTGTTGTTTAGAGAGAAAGTTACATAAAGTGCAGGTAATTTTTGCTCCCAAAATATTTTTTTTTTAAAAAAAAAAAGGATATACGTTTGCTTTTCATTTTAGATTTTCCTGAATGTTTTTTCAAACTTAAAGTAGGGTTCTTTTGACAGTGTATTTGGTAAACTAGCCAAACACAAAAATGCTTATTTGAACTCAGCCTAAACTTTCATCTCCAGCTACTGTGGTGACGTCATTCATACTCCTTGCAAAACAGCTCCAAAACCCCCCCAAAATTACATATCTGGCTGTTTGAGGAGTTTGAGTAGATAATAAATGTAGAAAGATCCCATTCAAGTACATTAGCTGAGGTTTCTCATGAACCTGTAAAATGACTATTTACATTAATCTCACATTTCCTGAGTGCTATGTTTGATCAAAATCCATTTCATTTGAAAAGGAGAGGTAAAAAAGTCTGAAATAATATTGTTTTACAGAATTGTACTGAGTAGGGCAACAAATGCTCAATCTTCCCTTTTCTCTCCTTTCCATTAGACTACTTTTTTAAACATCAAAACCCCAAGACTAATGTCTGTCATTTTTTCTTCCAGAATAAAAGATGAATAGCTTATTCACTTATGTTTTCTTAAATATTTACTTTAGTCTATTCAAAGTGACGTATTAAAATGGAGAACAATATTTGAAACCTGACTGTACTTGACTTGGAAGACTTGACTATTTGACTCCTTTTATCTTTCAGATGGTTTCCTAGAGATTTAGGTCTCAAAATAAACAAATGAACAAACAAACCCCAGAAGAAAACTTTGGTTAAGTCTGTCAATGTAGAGATAAAAATTTCCTAATTTGGGGAAATCTTCCCCAAGATTTTGGGAAGAATTACAGAAAATAACAAGCTTTTCCAGAATTTGACCCAGAATAATAATTTAACATCCCCAGACTGAACAAGGGAACCTCTGTTATTTTGTAGAAAGAACTCACAGTAACATTGTAAGGCTATATAAAAATCAGTGATTGGGCCAGGAGTAAAATATGCATGTGTTCCACTTTGAAAGCCACTGAAGGACTCAAAAAGTAGCAATACAATGGTCATACCTTACTGTTTACCCTTGGATTATGTTAGTTATAGTTAAACCCAGACCATTATCTTGAGCTTTAGACTTACAAAGGATCAGCTTTCAGCTTAAATAAGACTCTATGTGAACTGTTTGAAATCTAGTTTACATGAAGGTTTGGTATAAATGATACTTCTTCATTGATAACAATTCAACACAGAATTTCACATGCTGGATAAAATTCTCAGTCTGCTTATGGCTGTATCTGCGTTTTCACTACCACATCTCACTATGGCATTTTTGTGTCCTGCAATATTTCTGAAGAATTCAAATAATGTGCTCTTATCTTCGGAACTAAAATATGAAAACTGTGTTAATACTTTATTAACAGACAGATATTGATGAATGTAATGTTTCGCCCCCTGCTAAACTGGTTACTGTTTTAAATGAATATTTTGTCACAGAGACTTTCCATCACAGTCTTGTTACACAATATTACATTATGGAAAGCTCAACATTGCATTTAATGTCCTGATTTGTAAATGTTTCCCCTACTTAATTTCTCTCTTTAACATGGCAATGTCTCATTGCAATGGATAGTTTTCATTAAGTTCCTTAAATTGTTGGTATTTATCATTCCTACAAATGCATCTCTAGAAGTCTCTTTCAGCTAGAAACACCATTCCAGTAGGATTAGTGTAAATACATAATCTAAGACAGTCTCTGTCCTCCAGGTACTCATTCAGACATTCATGACTCGAAAAAAGTATTGTAAACTTCATAATATAGTAAATTTACTTATGCAGAAAACCTTAAATTTATATGATTGCTTAACTGGCATTTAAATCAGTGGCAGTCAAATATCTTAAAATGTAGGTAAGGTATATAACTTACAGATCTTAAATGCAGGATAGAGGAATTAAGTGACTTTTTCCCAGGTTATACAAGCATCCCTTGCCACAGCTAGGAATTAATTTAATATATGCCAAGCGTTAATCTGGTAACTTTTCCACCTTTATCTTTCAAACCTTGCATGAAAAAACCCCCAATAATAAATTGTGCTAGCATAAATACCAAAACCAGCCTCTGTATATCTTAATTCGAGAAAGAACTGCTAGTAACATCACCAAAACAGGAGTACACAGGCTTGTGATGTATAATTTCTGGGGCTTGTTTATTTGTTTCTTTGGGTTTTTGAATACATGAAGGCCTTGTTCTTCTCTAGAATAATACCTAGAAGGTTCATAGATTGCCTGCTTTAGAAATTGCATTGGTGAACGTGTAACACTTAGAGATTCTTATTTGCCCTGTACAAGATAATCCTTGCACCAGGTCTGTTGGGAGAGAAGGAGTTTTATACAATATAGCATAAAAATTAAATTTACATCCTATATTCCAGATGAATGTTACATGACTGCATCTGTGGCAAAGTGGATTTGCATAAGGTGGAGGGGATAAAAGAAATGCATATTTAGGGGAGATAACATCACAAATGATATCTCAAAATATTCATGGTCAGTCATGGGATTTTTGCCCCTCCTTGCAACATATAGTCATTGAAATGAGATGCAGAAGGAGATTAAACTTCCCATTTTTTCTCAAGAATCTAAAATATTAATAAAATTTTTGGAAACTAATGCCTAGAAACAGATGTTGTAGAGAGCTGTTTTCTTCCAGAGAGAGGTGAGAATTTGCTATGGTGAATCCCTACAGAAATAGAGCCCTGTGCAATTCACAGGGCTCTTTCCAGATGCAGGGACAGTAGAGTAAAACTGGGATAATGGTACCTGGTGTCACACAGTAGTCATCTCTTGGTGAACCCAGTCCAGTTACAGCTACATCCCTAATCTTGGTGACTGAATAATTCATAAAATGGTCTTGTATTTTTTTTAAAAAACATGAAGACTCTAATAAGAGTAACAGTCTAATAACTGTTGTTACCACAGTGGCATCCAATAAAGACAATTTAAAAAAAATAATCAAAAACCAAAATGGAAACTATGCATAATTGCTGCAAGATTGTATCTCTCAAATTTTCTGTCATTTTCATTGAACTCGTGCACTTGGTGGGGGCAGAATATACTTTATTTTTATTTTTATCATCTTGAATATATTCCTGCAGTCACTTCATGGTTTACCTTCTATTGCTTTATGGGCATCAGTCATTCACAGAGCGCTGTTGGAAAGTGCAGGAGGAAATGAGTGTGATTAACACAGCAACTAAATTGGCTGTTCTAGCTCTGAAAGAGCTGTTCCAAGGTCAAACAGGAATCCTATTGCTGTTTTGTGGGAATTTTACATAAAGCCCACAGTTTGTTTGAAATGAATGCTGTCCATATGTCTGATAATTCATTTGCCTATGTATTTCTTTTCCTATGAGGTTCTTAGTTCAGAAAAATATAGCAGTAATAGCCATGTTCCCAAGTCTACTAAAATAAGAAGGATGTTTAACACCCTTTCTGTGCAAAGTACTGAAAATTTAAATGCATTTAAATTGTAAATTCTTCAGGTTCATCTTTTTATGGTGTACAGCATCCAAATCCTTTCTGAGGATAATGTATTATAGTGTTATAAATAAAACAATGTACACAGTGTCTGGAAAGCACCAGATAGGATCAGGATGCCACATACCACAGAGATTGGCACCACAGCCACCCTTGACACCAGGTTTCAGGACAGTTCTCTAAATAAATTAAAAATACTGTGCAGTAATCTTCTTATTGTTTATCCTCTACATAACCATAAGTGCTACAATTCATCCTGTGTTCAAAACAGTCTTTTGTCCAACTCTGTTCTTAAAATAATTGTGTGTGCCTGCAGCAATGCAAATTAGCCCTGCTTCTATATTTTAAAACTTGTGGCATTTCAGAGCTTCCCCTCACTTCTGTCCTCCAGTTTCTTTTGAGAAAAATACAGCTCATTCCCTATTGATCAGGTGTTCCTCAGTTTAATAAATGGACGTTTGATTATGTTGAGATGTGGAACAATTTGTCTTTGTTGATATTCTTTGTGGTATACTTAAATATTATTTAGATGAAGTCACTTTCTAAGGAAATTACTCTCTGCAGGAGCCTGAATGTGGCAAATGTAAAAAAAAAAAATTTGGAAGCTGTGCAGTGTTTCACACATGTGAATAGCTGGAAGCAGTTGGTTATGGAATTTTAATGTCTAGATTATAACCTCTATTGCTATAAGAGGCACAGTTATTACAGTTTGAAGTATGTTGTAATTTTTAAAAAGTAATTGTACATGGATTCTCCTAAACCAATAATACATCTCAGACTGATTTCCTGCCTTTAATATACACTATGACACAGAGAGTGGAAATGCGAGTCTTCAGCATGAGTCTTCAGAAACAAGGAAGAAAATTGCAGTTAAATTATGTTTATTCAGACGACCTTTTTTCCTTCTGTAAATCTTAAATGTAGATTTAAATCATCCTTCCTTGCTAAGATTAAGAGTCACAAAAAAAAAAAAATAAATAAAGTGAGGGGAGGGAAAGGAACTGGCTACCCAGAAGAAGGATAGGTGCTGCAGGATATAAATTCTATTCTCAGTTCAGCCCCTGACCAGATGTGGGACTCTGTATGTGGGATAAACTGCATTTCCTTCTGGTTTTGTCTTTTGTTATGGCATAACCACATCACTCTAAGGTGACCCTTTTCCCTGTGAGGTCTCATCTTGATGGGATTCTGAAACTTGCAATTTTATTGTGATATATCATCTGCATCTATATTACCTCAAACCAGGACAATCTATTCATCTAAGTATCTGTCTATAATCTATAAAAATATCTATTAAAATAACGATATCTGTATCTATATTATTTTTAGTCTTCATATTTTTATTCATCATAATTGAGAATATCTATATATCTGTAATGTTATCGTCTATATCTACACCTATTATTTTATTTTTTTATTTTATCTTCCTGCTGCCTTTAATTATCATCACTGAAATCACTGTGATTTCTGTTACTGCTGGAACAGACTAGGGGAGCTGGAAATGGTGCCATGAGCAATCCCAGGTGACCTGGGAGCGAGAAGTCATGCAGTTTGTTTCTACCCAGCTGCAACTGGCCTGAGTGGACCCTCCTGGTCTCATAAAAGGAACCAAACATTGTCAGGTGGAGTCAATAAACAATTGGGGTGGAATTCCCTTCCCCTCCCGGCCCCAGTAACTCTGGATCTTACCTTGTCTCAGCAACTGTCAAGGAAAACATCATAAACTTCAACTGAGAAGTAGCTCATCTAACTGCTTTGCTACTCTTTTCCTCAGGAGACCCTTGATTTTGACTGAAAGGGGCTCTTAAGAAGTGCTCTGTCTCATGTTCAAAGACTTCCAGAAACCTTGAAAGATCGGCATGTCCTTCTCCACTTTGCTTCTGATAATGAAGCTGCTGCTTCGAAATACAATAAAAAACCCACTGTCACTGACTTATTCTGCATCCAAATAAGTAATTTGTTTCAGAAAATCCTAGGTTGGTTGGTTGTTTCTAGTTTCAATCTCTATTGTCTCCAGACAGAGAGACTACGAGTATATGGGGATGGAAACTGCAGTGCTTCCTAGAGTGGCCTGAAGGAAAGGAAGAGGATAATATCTATGGGACAGTTTTTCATGCCAAGCTTTAACACCATACATGCAGTGGGGGTTTTGATGCAGCCAATAAATTATATTTAAGACAAAATACTTCCCCAGGCTCCCTGCATGAGAGACACAGGGAACCTCAGCAACAACCACTTCAATCTACCAACATTATCTACTACACTGCATTAATTCCTAATATACAGACACAGATTTGTGGGTTTGTATCTGCACCAAAATTCTCAGTCACACTCAGCTGAATTCCATATGAGCAGTTTGTATGCTCAAAAATCTTCTTCAAAAGATCTCTTGGACCAGTTGCAGGCTCTTTCCTTCATAGGCAAACCATTTATCTATCATTTCCATAAATGGATACAACTTTGCTTAAATATTTATGACTGCTTAAAAATCACTGATTAAATGGTAGCCAAAAAACCTTAATATATTTAACAGAGGATTAATACATTGCAAAAGATGTTTTACTTTTTCCTTCCCAGTGTAACTTTGTTTTAGAACCCTTTGATGAGTGACATTTGCTTTCCCAGGACTGCCTCTGCCTCATGTTTTACCATCTTGTGAGATTTACTGTCACTCTGAGATAATAAGCTTGCTGGGCCCTGGATAATTCCACCTATGAGATACTCCAACTGGAATTTTCTAATTCCTATGGATTTCTAATTCCAGGACCTGAGTTCAAATCACAGTCTACTCACAGTCTACTTTTCTGCTGTGCATCCTGTGCTTCTCCATCTCAGCAGCAAAGCACACATCTTTGTTGGGAAGAACCTCTCTCCCAGGTACATAGGATAACCCAGATATTCCTTTTCATGAATGTAGGTATCGACATCATATTCCTGGTTTCTCTGGTTGCCATAGCAATCAATGGCGAAAGGGAGAGTGCAGAGCACTGCAGGAAAAAAATGTATTAACCTGAGCTAGGTAAATGTAGCTGGCATGAAGTACCACTAACAGTATGGTTTTAAAGCCCTTTTTTGTAGAGGGGGAATTTACAATGGGGAAGATCAACAACTTCTGCCAAAAAAACCCTCTTGAGCAGGTGAGTTAGGGGTGGAATTGAAAAGCAGACAGTTTCTGCATATATACGGGTGACTGATTATACACTCGCATGGATTTAAGAAAACATCACTGTATCTCCCACTGCCTTCTCAGGGAAATATATCAGATGGGATGATACAGAGGGTGCAGCGAAATTGTGCTTCCTGGGTATTAAACTCCTGGTGCAGGCACCCTCTTAACTCAACTCTGAGCACATGAGTGCAGATAGATGTGATAAGTACATGTTCAAGTGTTGTGTCTGAATCAAGCTCTAATGCCATGAATTTCCTATGAGTAGAGTTAAACAGCACGGCAGCTCTCATCCATACCAAGGCAGATAAGCAATGTTGAAATCACATGAATTCAAGGTATCCACTATGCCCAAAAGCTCCTATTGAGCTTAATAACTGCTGCAGGTTCTAAAAGCTCTGAAAACTGGACTCTCTTTGTACTCTGTTCCCAAACTGTCACTGCCAGAGAACTTCAAAAATTCACTTTACCTCAGTTTCCTTTTCAATAAAAGGTACAGTGTGGAGGGGGGAGGCGAGAATCCTGAGCTGTCTATACAGAGGGTTTCTGAAAATGGCTGAGGAACAGTTCACACACGAGCAAACATAATATTATTTATTTGGTAATAACTTTGTTTAATTGAAAATTTTTGATCTGTCCCTTTAAATACATTTGGTGAGAGAATGCAGTGCAACATTCAGTCTCAATCCTGCACAGGCAAAGTTAAATAACTTTATCAGGGAATAATATAGAGGACAACGTGGGATACAGAAATATCCAACCCGAGATAAGCTTTTGAACTGAGATCTGCAGCAAGAGCACAGCACATTAATTATGATGATTATTTATATTTCACAATTCTATAGCACTATTCATTTCCAACAAGCCTTCCAGACTATATATAGATACTGTGGAGAGGTTCCATACTGAGAACCTTTTCTACAGCATGGCTTCCTGGAGGATGGTATTCAGTTGATACAGGACACTTACCTCAGAAGCTGGGCAAAACATTTTTATCTAAAGACTCCAGTCAATCCCAGCTTACAGAGAAACAGTATTTAGTTATTCAAAATGCACATGAAAGGCAGTCCTTCAGGAGTTTAAAAACAAATTGCAATCTTGTTTCCTCAGTGCAGTTACTGGGTTTCTGGTAACTTGAGAGCGACTTCTCTGTCTCCACATTTAAGCTGCAGGACAAAGCTTAAAACTGGAACATGCTGCATTGAAATTTTGGGAATATCTCTCTATATTTTTTAATTATATGTATAGTCTAACTTTAAAAAGGCTAGAAATTCATCTGAGAGGAAATAACAGTCTACCAGTATGCAGAGATCTTTTTACATTTCTCTCACTATGAAGACACTCTTCAAATAAGATTAAATTACTTTTCGTAATAAAGGTTGACCTATAATGGAAGTCAATCTTAAAATTATTGTTATGTCCAATGGAATCAGGACTTACCTATAATACCATTTCGTAGTGGCTTTATCTTTTCTACAGAGCAGCAAAGGGATTTTTTGCTCTTCTGATTCACACTTAGGCTGGATTTACTCAGCTGTGATGCATTGCCAGTTGCAGCCATTGAGGGGATGGGCTTTTTTGGGTTTTGTCCGTAAATACGATACAAGGGTCATTTGTGCCAATATTAATATGAATTTCTAAGACCTTAACTTATGTCATGGAAAGACTATTGAATTCCATAGATACTACTACTATTACCAATACCAGTAACAACCATTATTGCTACAAAATATGTTCACTCTCACCCTCATCAATACACAGGCTAACCAGATGAAATAAACTTGTTACAGGCATCATATAAAATAAACTCTGCATTTGCAGCTGAGATTAGAACCCGGGGAAACTCCAGCTGGCGTAGAAGAGAAAGACTCTAACCACTAAGCTCTTGCTGGCTTTTGGGAGAGAGAAAAAAAAATAAATTCTTTTCTGCAGGACAGTGTAGTAGTTCCAACGGAGAAAACAGAGACTGGCAGATCTCCAGGGTCTCCAATTCCTGCCCTCCCAACCCTCTGAAGATAATGAAAAATACAAAGGCTTCAAAAGGTAAAACTCAGTAGTTTCAGGTTTATAAAAGGTGTGAATGCCCCTCTGCCTTTTCGAAGGGACAGATACACCCTGACTTTCTGGCTGGTCTCTGAGCAGGGATATAATGAGTCCTGTCTTGTTTGGGCCGTATCTGCCAGTTGCACAGATGTTCCCCTCATTAGCAGAGGTGATGGGCTAGATGGGAGCGAGCCATTGGCGACCAATCGGACCATTCTGAACGAAAAGATAAACAGGAAAGAACAGAACACTGGGCAACTATTTCTCTACATTTCTCCAACAATCAATGTTTCTGTGTGTATCTATGACAACGCTACGAGGACGGAGATGACTCCGGTGTTCACAGAATGTCTCTAAGGACAAAGCTACAGGCAGAACAAGAGCAACGGAAGCAGGGAACTTAGCTGCAACTAAGCAGAGGAGGCTAGAAATATTCACAGACATGTGAAAATGCAAGTGATGTCATTTGTAAGAATTCAGTGAAGATGATAAAGGACCTGCATGGAGTATAAACTTAGAGAACAATAAAGAACCCAGGATTCTCTTTTAAAAGGATGGCACGAAAGGAAAGACTGCTTGTATTAAATTAGTTAAACTAGTTATAAAACTAGGCACAGAGATTTCCTATAACATTTTACTTGCTTTATTTTTAACCAAAATGCAAATTTTTTACAAAGTAAAGATCTGTTTTAAACACAGTAGAGAAAGGAAAAGAAAGGGAAAGAGTCAATGAAAGGATCATCAGATGCTAAATGCATCAATAGTAATATCAAGAAACTTGTGATGACCTATCAATTATTTCAATAACTCCTGGTTTCCTATGAATTTCTGGTTTATGATGGACTGGTTTTCCGCTTTTTTTTTAAATAAGTTTTGCTCATAGCTAGGGCACTAAAAAGAAAATTTGTACTCTGCAGAATTCCCCTGTCAAATGAAGTTTAAGTTCTCAGTGAAAGTAATTTTAATTTTTCATTGAATCTCTGGGCACCTACATGCTCATCATCTTAACTCTTTCTCTCAATTTTGTTTTTTTCTTTAGCAATGTGTTCATTGTCGTTAATCATGCCACTTTCAGAAGTGAAAAATTTCCTAATTAATTAGCACTTCAGAAAGAGGTATTTAAATGCAATTACATATTTGCAGCTTTGGGGTTTTAAACAAGCCTGATTAAAGTGAACCTTGAAGTTGACTCTGTTGAATTAGTATGTGACAAAAATAGTTTAGGTTTTAGGTATTTTTCAGGTGTCACATAAACTTTTAGGAGGCAGCATTCCATGTGTCTCTCAAGAGCCAAACCAATTCACTCAAAGAGATGGACCCACTTATGTTTTATCCAGGATCAGAGTCTGATAGCGGTGGATATTTAAGTTATTCTCCTGCAAAATATCTGTTTAAGTAAGTCTAGTACCCTGACTTCTTCTGTTGAAGTTATTTGGGCTGACTATCATACAGTTAAACCAATGACTAAATTATTGCAAGAGGAATGTCAATTTGGAACAACTTGTTAGATCCAAATGGTAGAGATTGTGTTGGGAAACTGTCCCTTTAAAAGGCACTTTATCAAATGCACAACCAGATAAGCACACTTGAAATAAAGCTAGGAATCTGTAAATAAGCAAATACATGAACTATTTCAGTGATTTTGGCCTTCCCACTTGTTTAAATATCATTTTTGGTGTCCAAAATTCCTGTGCTACTGCTTAGCTTGTAGGGTGCATTGGGGATCTAAACTTCCTTTCTAGGCCATTGCCAAACTTCCTTTTTAGACTGCCCGTCTAGAAACTTCAGTAAATCCCTGTCACTGTTTAAATGGCTGTATTCCCATTCCAAGCTGCTTTCCACCTTTCCTCTGCAGGCAAAACACATGGGAACTTTGTTAACTCCTATATACTGGATACCTAATGGTCATATAATTTAGGTCACTGTTGGTCCTCAGCATTTCCTAGGAAAACAATGTCTTCTTGCCAAAAAATGACTGGAGTTAGAAGTTGCTTTCTCCTTACTCATTTGTACTCATAAACTCTGATTTCACTTTTTATGACTTTCCTCCAATAACTGTCTTTATCTCTATGCATGGCAAAATAAATCCCTAAACCCCATATTTTTCACCAGTGTTTTTTCAAGATGCTACACTACCTTCATGTAGAACACCAAGGGCCATTGCAACATTTCATGCCCCATCTGTGACAAATTATTAGGGTGCAATCTGCAGTTACAAGTCAAAGCTATCATTTGAATCAATGTCTGTGTTAAAGTGCTATTGTCACTCCCTACTAACAGCTCTGTTGCTTACTGGTCACAGCTCCGGTTTCAATTTATTATTTTGGCAGCTCAAAACAGGTGATTTTTTTCCCTGAAAGCGGTGGGACACTGTACTGAAACAATTCTCCAATATTGATTTAGAAAGAGTACCTATTAGCTTTTGTTTTCTGTCACTGTGTTGTCTCAACACCTGCAAAATTACTTCTAATAACAGTGTATTTGATTCTTTGGAAAACAGGGGGTTGGGGAGAGGTTGGTCTTTCATTTCAAAATATGCTTTTCTTGCAAACCTAGTAACAGTGGAAATAAGCATTTTTAAATGGGTAATACTGGCTGTTTACATTGCAGTAGTATTCAGGTCCCTCAGCAAAAAACTGAGCCCCTTTGTGCAGGGTACAGGCTCCACACAAAGGAAGGATTCAGACTTGCTCCAAGATAGTTTTTATGTCATATTAGGCCTCATTTTATCTCATTTTGCTCTATTTTTAGAGCATTTTTAGCATTAGTTCTGATTTATTTTTCTTATTATTAATAGTAGGAATATAAATCCTGAAATGGTCTATTAGGAGTAGAACATTTTTTGGGCAGGCAATTAGGAATTAATGTTGACAGGGTTTAAAATTGAGGCATTATCAGCAGCTTTCAGGAAAACGATCTGACAGGAAAAGACAATTGATTATAATTTGACTTCCTCCTCCCCCAAAATATTAAATATCAAAGTAGCAAAAATACATAAAAGGCCTTCATGTCTGCAGCTCGTAACAGTGTGGGTTTTTCATAAGCTGAAAGGGGATTTACTGGTCTGTGATGAGTTGTTAAAAGGAGGTGTCATTTTTCATATAGATTCTTTCAGAACGTAAGCCAGTCTCTGCATCGTAACTTAAATGCTAACCAGTAGCAGAAGCAGTTTAAATTGGCATTATTAACATTTATTTCCAAAGCTAGATGCTAAATGAACTTTGTTTTTGCTTCTACCTGTCTGTATTTCTAGCCGTAGCTTGAATGATGGCAGAATAATTGGAATCAAAGGTGATAAGAAAATGAAAAGTAAAGAGAAACCAAGTATTTATGCCAATCAATCAGTAACCATCTATATTAGGGACAAATAGAAATCTCCTCTACCCAGAAATCATAGTTTAACTCATCCCATAATGTATATTTCACATTTCAAAGGCTGTATAATATAAATTGGCTTTTATATTCAAAATACAAATTGGCTGTTGCTCACTGTTCCTCCTTCAAGTTGTATGAGGAATCTCAATAAGTACCATGTTTTAAAAACATAAGTCTGGAGAGATGGAGATGCCACAGTGTTTTATGGTTCTGAGTGGTGTATTCAGAGGCAGAGGCTCTTTTCACTGTATGTAGGTTTTCTAGTAGAATAGAGTTCTGGGACAGGAGGCAGTGAAATAAGCAGTAGTTTGAATGTATACCACTGCAAGAATAAACTCTAAAAATATTCCAGTAGTAAAGGAAATCAAAGGAAAGACTTGCACAGCGAGTCCTTCTTTTGGTGGGTTTTGGATTGATGACTATCAACTTGCACTGACAAGATGGGACACAGACCTACTGCCACTCCGTTGTAAGATCTGGATACTCTGACATGGTGGGTAGGAAAGCCAGTGCAGTGAACATGCTGTTCATTTTGCTTGACTTGAGAAGGCCTACAAATATAGTTTGCCATTGTGGCAATTGGGTTTAGACCATACTAGAGAAGGATCTCTCACAGAAGGACAGTTATCTCCTCTGTAATATCATCCTTGAGAAAACAGATAGGACAGTTGCAGCCTACACAGTATCTACCCACCTTGCACATAAATTCCTTCAAGAAGGATTGCTCTCAAGATGTTTAGCAAGGGTTGGTAACTAGATTTGCCTCACATCCATCTGAGGCCTTCCCTGAAACATATAATGTCTGTACAGCTGCTACCCAAACTTTTATAGTTCTGAAATGAAGATTCCTGTATTAGCCACTGGCATGTTATGTGCCTCTTCCACACCTATCACATGATAGGGAACTGTGGACAGAGCTGGGATCCATCCATCCTTGTCTGGAATCCATCCAAGGAACACACACACTCCAAAAAGAAGGCTGTGGTGATATCTCCAGAACCTGTGCATTTCATATGTTGTGTCATCCCTTCATCCCTTAATGGAAATACAGCAGGACATTCCTTCAGCAATGATGCTTACTGGTTGGAGAGCAGGCTGCAGGGACAGTCATGTTCTATCTCCGTCCTCCTTCCACTTCTTATAACAATGTTCAAAGCCTGAAAAACTGTGGCCAGCTCCATCTAAACTGAAATCAGGGATCCCAAGTCCTGTGTTCTGTCAGATTTTTTCAGGGAATAGCTGGTAATAACTCTGGGTTTTCTGTATCATGAGTCATAGAATAGATTTGTGATTTTTCACTTCCAGGCAGAGGGCCTGGAAACAATGCATGTGTGTTTCAGCTTAAAAATTAAGTAGCTTTTACCACATTATATTAATGCAAGAACTTTTTCCAGATTTCATTCACATAGGCAGACTGTTTTGATGGCAATTCTGCGTGTCAGAGGTTCTTTGGTGGCTTCTGAGGAGAAAGATGAAAGAGACTTCTATTTTATTTCATTGCATTGATGTTCATGGGTTATGGAAGACTGATGTTTGGATGCCTGAACTGCATAATGTGAATCAAAGACAAAACCTTGTTTCTCTCACATTCTATGCATGTAACTTAGGCATGAAATCTCTCTTTCTTCTTCTTTCTATGAAAATATTCAAAATATATCAGATTAAAGGCAAAAAACCCCATGGTTTTGACATCCCTAAAATTTTCAGCATGATTCTTTATCATATTCAAAAGGCTCCCATCAGTACATTAATTATGTGTTAGAAAAGTAAATATTTTTTATTTATTTTATAGATGATCTAGAAAGTGCACTTCTTTCGAAAAACTGATTTGATAGACATTTAAGTGAAATAGAAAAGCAGATTCATACAAATTATATACTCATCTAATAAATGTTTCATCTGTTTCTGCTTCCATCTGAAACATGGACACCTTTGACTTGAGGCAGGCATCTGTAAACATCATCACAACAACTTCTTGGTTTGCAGCTTGTTGTGTTCATCAACACATGTACGTAAAGATCAGAATGTGCTTGAGTATTTTGCTGAATTAGAGACTGATTACAGATGGATCTGATCAACACCAAGTTGCTATTAAAAATGGAGTCAATTGCATTTGATGAACAATGGTCTCCAGCTCTCACTGCCTATGCCCTTCTGCAGACATTTTTGATATAAAATGTCTGGTCAAACTTGAAAGACCTTTCTTACATCAGCTCAAAATTTAATCATGAGGCTCACAATTCTCCTTTGCTTAACCCTTCCTGAATCCCAGGGAATGTAGTTTTCAGAGGTGATCAGGGAAATGAAGTGGCTAAATGTTTTGGGTGATTTACATAGAGGAATCTAAGATGCCCTTCTCAGATTTAATGAATATGTTGAAGATGTGTCTTACAAAAAGTCAGATGCTTTCTGTAGCAATTATTGACCCCAAACAACTAAACATATTTCAGATTGAAGAGTTTGGTACATGCAGCACAGTTTTTGTTAGTTTAGTATAACTAGTTTATGGAGCCAAAAAGGTGCCAAGTCTGCCATAAGAAGAAATGTCATGGTGTGTTACTTCCTATCAAATGTGAAGGGTATTCAGTGGGAGCAGGAAGTGCTGACAACCCCAGAAGGAAATTCAGGTGTTCGCTTCTGCTGTCAAAAGTGACTGCAAATGCTACTCTTGATGGCACCAGATCTACATACATATTCTCTTCTAAAAGAGGGGAAAACAAAAAATTCTGTCTTGGATCATGTAGAAGTATTTACTTTTCTGACCAGTATGGAAAGGACACAGGTAGTCCTCCCTGAATCGTTTTCTTCAAACTCTTGTGTCAAAGAGGTACCTGTGAGGACATCTAACAGATGATAGCACCAAGGGTAACCTTGTGTTGGAACTGCTCTGCTGTTGTTATATAAATGCCTGCAACCTCTGCCAGTTCAATCTGCTTGAGATAAAACTATCACTAAAGTTGTCTGTAAAGGTTTTGTTCGCAGTACTGCTGTGTTGACTGAATTTTGCTAAAAAACAAAGTCAAGTGACAAACTGATCAAACATCAGCTCTCTGTTGTTGGTACTCCTGCCAGAATGTGTCGTTCAATTGCCATATTCTTCTGAGGCTCTGGGGAATGCCTGGTGAAGATCTGTCTTCTGGTCCAGCCTAACAAACAGATATTGACTATTTCAGTTTGATCACTATTTTGATTTATAGTGGCAGTTTGTAATACATTTTTCAGCATGTTAACCACCTATCTTGAAACTATTTTATAATTAATAGTCTTGCAGACAAAATAAACAAGTTTTGACATTATAATCCTTGTCCAAGATAAATTTATCTCCAAGAATATTCATTGACTCCGGTATGTGCATGATGTTAAAGAAAAAAACTCAAATATTAGAAATATTTATAATAAAAACGTGTATGGTTAAGTGGGGCAAAAAACCCCAAAACTCTACCCTGATACGTAGATTCCACCCTTCTTCTTTCCACTGACAAGAAACAGACTCGAAGGACAACAAATAAGATGTTAATTTTTGTAGCAGATATGATAAAATGAGATTCAGTTTTGCAAATAGAGACATTTGATGAAATCCAAGCTCCACCTGTGTCTTGCTCTGCAAAAGGGTTTATATCTTTTGTAGGTCCCATGTAGCTAGCTATGCATCCCATGAAGATGTCTCTGATGTTCCAGGACATCTCAAGCAGGACTAGATGCTTATATTTAGGCCATCCGATTATGATGCTGAAGCCATTCCGGAGTTTTAAAAACATGGGTTTGGCAATAATTTGCAAAGTAAAAAGTCTTTCCAGTTTCTCTTTGCATTCTTGAATACTCCATTATGAGAAGTTGGAGAAATGTGCATCTTAGCATTCTTTTAAAATTCACCATCTGGATTTTTAAACTATCCTTTTGTTGCTCCTAGAAATTTTTCTTAAAGGGACAATCAGAAAAGATAATCTACTGTAGTTTATTATCTTTATCCTTTAAGTCAATGATATGA
Organism: Scolopax mira; assembly: GCA_004320125.1. Lineage (NCBI taxonomy): Eukaryota > Metazoa > Chordata > Aves > Charadriiformes > Scolopacidae > Scolopax > Scolopax mira. The sequence continues at coordinate 72,267 of BJBW01007146.1, forward strand.
AGAAGAGAATCTTTTAGCTAAAATTTTTAACCTTTGCAAAACACTTTATTTATTTTTAGAAGTAAATTTTCATTTTAATTATTTTCAGAAAGTATATGCCCTTTCATAACAAAGGCAAATGTGATATAATTACTATTGGAGATTCGAAACAGAAATATCTGCTTAATAAAAACTAGATATTCTGCATGTAGGGCTTTTAAATATGTTGATGACAATGGCAAATGATTAGTTAATTACAATAGGAAAATTATATCTAATCTCTACTGATTTGTGAGAGTGTGAGGCTAATTTTTGGTCTCTGTCATTAATAACCTGCATAGAGATGAAGCTGAGCTGCTTTCTTGTAATATCATGAGTCTTGCCCCACCATTTTCTGCTAATTCTTATTTTATTGAATTAGATTTTTTATTCCCAGTATAATGATTCACAGAAGGTAACCTAGAAATTGATTGTTCCTGCTGAAGGGCTCTGTATATCTTTGTAACAGCACCCTTGCCCCAAAATCTTGCAGTCTCTACAGACAGAGAACAAAAGCTCAGATAAATTAAAGTACCCGTAAGGTTAGTCAAACTGCATGTAGGAAGATCCTGAATTAACTCAGTGACTTTTAATTTAGATTCAACCCCTAAAAGTCTTCCTTTTAGTCCCACTTTGGAGCTGACAAAGTTGTGTGAATTATTTAGGCTCTTATTGGAACAGAATATGTCTTTGATTTTGCAATCTGGGTAGCTGGTGAAGCTTAAGCCATTAAGATGCTTTGAATTTATGTCCGTTGAAGCCAGACCTTACCCCAAAGTATCTGACCATCATGAAAGCCACCTCGTCAGATCCAGGAAACAGATCTTAAAAAATCTCTCTGACAGCAGAATTTATCCTCTAGTTGGGTGTCAGGAATTTCTGGGCAGGGGTGAAAGACTGAGATAGAAATACCCAGAGAAACCTCAGTGGATCCAGAGACAACACAGCTCAGGGTTTCTCTCTCACCCACCCAGCAGTGAGGTGGTGACAGGAGTGAAGTGAATTTGGTGGCAAGACCAAGCCTAAGCTCAGCCACAGTAGCTTTGTTAGAGAGATGAATCAAAACTTCAGTGATTATCAGCAATGCCATGCTCACTTTGACTCCCTTCTGCCATTTGGACATACTATTGGACCATACTATTGGACTCATATACATATATGTAGGTATGTATGCATACATATATATGCAAAAACACGTATCACCACATGATATAATAGAAACTGTGAGTAAAATATAAATATTTACCAATAATTTTGCATATATAAGTAAATATATATTCAAATGTATATAAAAATATACACACATATATATACACACATGTACATAGATGGGCTCCAAGTTTGGCCCAACTGGATTTTTCCATCTATCTACAGAATAAGAAAAAATGAGAAATGATCGCTTGTAAAATCTACATGAATTAAGGTCTATGTCTTTTATAACATTTATAAGAGCTTTTAGATTATATTTAACAAATGCTTATTAGCAATTAATTTCCCCCATTTTGGCTTTTCCCCTACAGAAGTGTCTGGTTTGTGTGATTGATAGCCATTGGTCTTTAAATCAGAGATTACAAGGGGAACAAGAGATTAAAATATCATTTTTGTTTATTTCTTAGCTTTTTACTGCTATTAGTTTTGCCATTTAAGATGGCATATATCTGACAATTAAGCACTCTGACTTTTCCATCAATGCTGAATCCAGTGACAGGCAGTTCTGATCAGCATAGAATTATTAGTGTTCTCAGGTTTTAATGAGACATAGGTACATTTAATGGTCTGCTTCAAACTACTTTAAAAGGCAAAAAAACCCAGCCAACCAAAACCAATAAAAGACCAGCACTCTTTGTGATATATTTGTTCGCTTCACTCCTTTTTCATTCAGGAACATTATGTTAACCCTTCTCTGGTTCAAGAGCCCTAATACACTTGAATATCTTGGCAAAGCTCTGTTGTGACCATTTATGATTAGTTATCTTCCTCAAATGGTTTTGTAAGAGTGTGAGACAGAACAGCATCATAGACCAGAGAAGCTGTGGATGCCCTGTCCCTGGAGTTGTTCAAGGTCAGGCTGGATGGAGTCTAGTGGGAGGTGTTCCTCCTCGTGGCAAGGGGTTGGAACTTGATGATCTTTAAGGTTCATTCCAACCTGAACCATTCTTTGATTCTATGATTCTGTGATCTCTGCCTGGTGGACCACCTTAACTATTACTATCAGATGCACTTCTGCCATTTGGCTGGTGATTTTTCACAAGCCTCCCATTTTGATTAATGAAATCAATAAGTGGTGTGATATTCTGCAGCTTGAGACAAGGAATTGATGGTGTAGTATTGGGCACAGTGTTGGCATCACATATTTGTGACACACACAGGGACGACTGTTTCCACCATCCTAGATACATAATGAGTAATCTCTACTATAACTGGAGAAGACACCAGTACATCCAGTCAAGGACTGAGACATCACTGTGTCAAGCACTATACAGCCAAGTGACACAGACCTCAGAAAGGTGGATGAAGGATGTAACAAAGATTATATTTATTTTTTTGCATTGCAAATTGCCAGTCTGAACTAAGCAATTACTCTGTTTTTGTGAAATAATCACAACTAATGACAACTTTTCTCAAGATTTTAAAATATTGGCCTTTCTTCTTATAGTGGCAATCTGGAATGTAAACTAACCATGACAGTAAAAATACATAAAAATATAGAAATGCTTCAGTTACGCCAAATCATCTGTTAAAACATTTTTAAGTATGTGCATATATCTGAAAATTTAACTTTTTATCCTGATTTCGGGTTTTAAAATTGTAACTATTTCCTAGGGTAAGAAAACTAGTTAGCATGTGCCTTTATAAGTCAGATTCTGCAGAAGACATTTCACATTTCTTCCTTATAATTTATTTTATTTTATTGAAATATTTGTAGTCAAGGGCTTAGCCTGTTTTCTGGGAAATAGTTACACTGGAAAATTTTAATATCTTTTCATTTCTGCGGATAATAATTTTCTGTATGTGCTTGTTAAAATTGTATGTGTGTTTATATATGCAGATTCTAATATTCTTGCAGAGTCTTAACCTCTTTGGTTCAATTACACGCAGCTCAGTAATTTAAGATGTACCAAGGAATTAGATAAAAATTTGATAAGTAGCAGCTAAACATAAAAAATATAAGGAACTTATATTTTTATCAAATCTAGAGAAAAGAAATTGTTACATCTCCTTGAAATGATTTTGATAAAATAGTAATATCACTAATTGGAAAAAAATATCACTTATGGAAAAAAAGACGCTGAAAGCAACTGGAAAATGATACTATGTCAGTGATCCAAAAATAAAAACAAATTTATATAGTTGAATACAAAATCCTGCATAGTTTAGTGCCGTCTTTTGTAGTTAAATTTGATTCACCTGTTACTCTCTGAGTCATTAAAGATCTTATTTGATCTTAAGAGTGGCCCTGAGTTTGATTTTTCAATCAAGCTGCAGCTTTGTGAGAGTATCTCTTCTCTAGAAATGCCATCAGCACCTGCCAGAAACCACAGTACCCCGTATCCCCCTAAATTGTTGGGCAGCACAACAGTGAAATAGATACAATCACCTAAGGCAAGACTGCAGACTGGCCGTGTTCTTTAACTAAATACAGGCAAAAACCTGATCCTTTAGGTACTGAAGTTGAAATAATAGAAAAAGCCCTTATGAAAAAGATGTTTTTCTCATAGTTATCATATAACTCACATTAAAATGTGGTCAAGTTATTTAAAAGATTTTTGACAAAGATCTGTATAATTTGAGTCAGAAAGCTGTGAATTAAATAGATTCACAACTATAATTCTATAGTTGGAGGGGGTTTGAAGACATTTGAAGTCCATCGCTTTCTTTCAAGGCAGAATTACATCCACATCATTTGTGACAGATGGTAAATGCATCTTTGATTATGGAGACTCCACAGCCTCCAAGACAATTAATTTTCCTATTAAGTTAACCCGACGCCATTATTTCTTATTCTAGGAACTATGGATATGAAAGAGGCATTATTCTCCTCTCTGTTCAGAAGATGCTGTGTATCTGATGACTGTTTTCATATATTTTATAAATCATCCTCCATTTTACAACTTCCATTTCCCCAGTTTGCATCAATGGCTTTGTTTTCTAGTCAATCATTCTTCATTATATTCTTGGTTCTGTCTGCAATGGACCCACATCTTTCTTGAAATGAGATCCAAAACTAGACATAGTTTGCCAACTGTTTGCTTTTTTTCTGTACTCTGGAGAGAGAATGACTAATTTATCAGTGAGATTTAGTTTTTGATTTGACACCAGGTGTCTTTTAGCCTCTGCTAAATCATTCACACTGACAGTACCAGCTAGGTGTCTGTTCTTAATGGGAGCATAAGAATCCAGGGAATGTGAAAACAGAGCTGGATACCTAAATTAGATAAATTAGATATTTTCATCTGTAGCTTTACGACAACAACATGAGCAGAGTGTAATCATATTTATATGCCATTCCATAACGTTTGTCATTTATTTGCAAGACTATGACATTGTCCCTTGTTTTCACCTTCGATTTGCTGTAATCCCTAGACCTTTTCCTACAGAGCCATCCTCCACGGCCATTTATTTCCTCCTGTGCAGCTACTAGCTCTGGTAGGCTGCTCACACTTCTATAAATAACATTCTTTTTTTTTTTTTTTTTCAGGCCATTGCTCTAGTTTATCAAGATCAGCTTGAATTATAATCCTATCATCCAACGCACTTATAGTGCCTTTCAGGTTTCTGTCAGCTGCAAATTTTACAAGCAAACCCTGTAGTTTTTAAATCAGGTTATTAATGAAATAATTAAATAGTAGCAGACACAGAAAAAAAAAAACCAACAAACAAACCATAACGGAACATCACTCAGCCTAGTCTGAAAACTATCTGTTAATGATAACTCTTTGAATACAGATATCCAACAAGCCTAAATTCTACCTTTGCCCTAAAGGCTATTCTATTCAGACAATATGGAATTCTCAGATAATATTTTCCACTGGTCTGAGTACCCCGTATGCACCTATATGGAAGGTGTCTGTCTGTCTGTGTCTGGGTTTACTTCTGCTGATCATAGTAGAATGACCAAGTCATCTTTCCATGACAGCAATTAGTACGACTCAGATTTAGGGTTGCACACTGGCTGGCACCTCCATGTGAGGATGCATAATGCTCTTACTTGGCTTCATGTGAGGAAGGCTCCCTGGAATCATGCAGGTTATGTCCCTAAGTGTCTAAAAATAATAATATTATTATTTATGATAATAAATTACTATTGTCATTGTTATTATTATTAATATAAACTCATTTTAGTGCTTTAAGAAATGAAGTATTATGCAGACAGGGGATGTCACTGATGATACCATCTGTTTTCTTCCAAAAAGCAACCTGTGTTCCATGTGCTTATCCCAGAAGAAAATTGCTGAGCTAATTCTTGATGAGAGTTAGTTTATGCTTTCTTATATGAAAACTTTAAGTGGCTCCTGGAGCAATAAATTAAATGTGATGGAGAAGTAAGTGACAAGTCCAGCTGATCTGTCCAGCTGCCTTCTGTTCAGAGTGACTGACTCTGTTGACTAAGTAGTGGATATAGATCTGGCTGTCACCACACCACCAACAAAAAAAAGGCCAAAAAAAATCCCTACCCTTTTTTGAGTAATTTTCACAAGACTATAGCTAAGAAGATGCAGTTTCCTTTTACTTCTACAGGTAACAGTGATAAATGTGTGGTATCATTTGGAAAATAATTTTGTAAGTTGAATACTGCTGTACACATGGGTTGGCTCCAATCCTTACTGAGATTCCAGGGTCTGAACTAGGAATATAAAGAACTGAAAGCTTGTTTAGTGATAGTGAGAGCTGATGAATCAACAAATTTTGGCCATTGTTATGGAAAAATAAAAGAAAAAAAGAGGTTTTGCCATAACACAAAATAACACTGCTATTATTGTTTCATACATGACAATATAGTGAGTTAAAATATGAAGTCTAAAACTAAGCTACCCACTGAAAAGTCTATGTCTTCACTTGCAGAGACGATTTAACTTGGGATAATACAGATATTTTTCCATTTCTCTATCTGTCCTGCTCTTACATAGGAGTTCAGTACCACTTTATCTTGGCTGTTTGTGAAGCAGCTGTTTCACTGACTCACTACAGCTTGTCACAACAAAATAAACCAGTACAAAGTGGATAAGCAGCTACTTTACAAGCATCTAAGGCACCTCTGCAGTGATATATAAAAGATCCTCTACAAGTGTCAATATTTAATCTGTCCCTAGTCATTACTAAGGGCACAAAAGACTCATGGCTGGAGTGGATTAAGTAGAGAGTTCAATAGATTTTACAAACAGCTAGACAAAAGAACATCATCATTTCTTATCCACGTTTCAGAAGAGTCTTCAGGCCCTAGTGGCAGAATTGATACCTTCCATCTGCAGACACGAAATTGGACTGCATTTTGGTCACGTACTAAAAAAAGAGGTGTCGTCAACCTAATTAATCGCAGGGGTTGTGCCTCAAAGGTAGTTACAGGCAGATGTGGTCTATGTGCATCTCTCTCTCTATATATATATATATACACACATATATTTATGCAAATTCTGAACACATTTCAGATTTCATTCCTGATACAAAAGTATTTGAATCAGAGCAGCTGCTACAAACATGACTGATGAAAATGTAATTAGGTTGAGATCCCCAACTTGTGCCCCAATCACTTTAAGAGGATTTAAATTCATTATTCCTTGCTATTACATTTCTATATCACAAATTCGATGTATTATATAGTGGATCATGAAATCCCCATTTACATTGCAATGAGATGAGATCCAAACATGCGTACAGCTCCCTTTACCTAGTTATATCTATTATTACCTCTCCATCTGTATTCAGGGGATGTTATTAAGGTATGCGTAAGAATTTGTTGAATATAATTGGTAGAAAATTGTCTTGTGTAATAAACACAGTTTTCAAATGAGTTCTTTGAATTTTTCAGTACCCTGTGTGATTTTTCCTGAGCATGACATTCATGCTTGAATGAAGAATTCCATTCAACCTGCAGTCGCCCATCTCCCTGATCAGCTTGCTCAAAGAAACAACATGAGGTGATACAGATCTAGGAGTGAAGTTAAATGACAGGAAAATCAAAGTTACAGAAACTCCCTCAGCTAAGTGATTTGAGAGGTCAAAGCTCCTTGGCTGTTTGCTAATAATTCATTTCATGTTATTTCTAGACTTTGTAAAATTTTGTGCTTTTCTAGATTTGCTTCCAAGAGCTAACAGGTGACAAATCTTTGAAAAGTTGATGAGGAAAAAAGCAAAAACCTAGAGTTAATATTATTATAACTCTACTTGCAAACATATTAAGTTCAGTAGCAACATTGCTTTTGAAATACTATACTGGAACAAATAATTTCCTGTGGGAGAATAATATCCTTGTACTAAAGATATGAGAACCTGTTAATTAAACTGACCCTGAAAATGGAGGGCTTTTCCCAGCAGTGCAACTTACAGTGTTCCATCCAAACTATTATTGAAAGTTTCAAATGGTCAAGCTGCCAAGACCCCTTGGTGACTCCCTTCTCAAGCTGAAGGGTTGTAAATGTCAGAATATTGATATTTAAGCTATTTTTTTTTTCCATTTCTGTGTTTCATTGACTGTTAAAGCTTACACCTTTTCATACAAAGTGAAGGACTTTAATGTCAGACAGATTCAAGTTTGAAAAAGAAGAACAAATAAAAGTAATTTAAAACTGAAATCTATACCTAAATGGGGTGGAAAGCAGTCTCTGAAAAAGAATTACTTAACCAGAATTACTTAACCAAATCTGAATTAGAAGACAGAACACCAAGACTTTTTTTACTAACTCCTGAGGAAGGCCCAGAAACCTTTTGGGGACAGGTCAGTCAGCACAGGACAAAATCCCTTGATGGAGAGTTCTAATTGAACAATATTGAGAGTTAAGCTGCACTGCCTGGGCTCTGTTTAATTTGCAGTTATGAATGTCGTCACTGCATCCTTTTTGTTGCTCTCTGCTGTAGTAGAGGTCAGATTAGATCAGTTCATTCTCTTTTCTGCCTTTCAGATCTGTGATATGCAATTCCTAATGGAGATCACCACAGAGCTCTCTTTGAAAGCCTGACCCTATCAAACAGCGTTGTGAAGTGCTTGAGAAAACCCATACTGAACAGAGTCTGAAAGAGATTTCAGAGTAAGGTAATTTAGGAAAAAACAAAATACGGCCTGTAGAAGTGGTAGATCTCAAAATGCTACAGCTGCCAGTTTATCTGAGTTTTCTCATCAGTGCTTCCTTTCCTTCATGCACAATTCAATGTGTGTAGGCTGCATTTTTGATGTCAAAATCATTGTGTTCCTGAAAATAAGGACAACTATTTGCACCGTGATTTCCTATGCTCCACCCTGAGCCAGGAGATACTGGGTACCTGAAAAGTCAAGTAACCTGGTATAATGAATAAAAAATGGGCGAGAAGGAAAAACCAGTGACTGGACCAGGAGGCAGGGTTACTCAGCACGTGGAAGTGCTCTGTCAGGTGCATAACCCTGAGGGTAACACCAGGCTTATTGTAACACCCAGACCGTGGTCACAAGTACTTGGAGGTGAAGGTTTTTACAGGAAAGAGATGGAGATCAGCTGCAAAAAATAGGTAATACAGGCAAAATAGCAATAGGATAGCAAAGCCTCAAATTTCTGCCAAGTGAGGTCAAGAATACAATCCTGCACCGTTCTCAAAGTACTTTAATTAGCTACCTCTCCTCACTAATCTATGCACTCTTGTTCAATCCTGATGTAATCGAGGGAGCCCTGTTACTATTATTATAATTATTAAACCAGTAACTACCCAACGTATTGTTGAGCTACAAGTTTCTAAACCTTTTAAGTTAATTACATGAAATGCAGTTTACAATGCTGCAGACTGAAGCACTTATACTGTTCTCACACTACCCACCTACCAGATTTTAGGTTTCTTTCCACCAGGAATCTGGGGGTAATATTAATAAATAAAAATTTTAACATTTAATCTCATTTTTAAATAAGGTGTGCCTCCATCTGTTCCACTGCAGATTTTATATTAAAACTATAATGAACTCTTCTAGGCACAAGTTTTGAATAAAAAATCACCACATAAAGCACAGACAAAGCTTTAGATAAAATTTCATGCAGGACAGAGAAAAGCCAAGATTTTTAATGCTCATTCTTGTTCTTACAAACACTTACTCTTGTACTTAATTTTAAGAGTAATAGCAATCTCATTGACTTCTCGTATGCATATTCTGCATGCAGGAAAAGCCAAGTACAAAGAAACACGAGATTTGGTCAACAAAGAGCTAAAGAGAGCAGAAATTCAGAATGGCCGCTTGTTTCTCAGCATCCTTTCAGGACAAGAGTTTATCCATCAGGGACATCCCACCTGCTAACCCTGCTGCAAGCACAGCAAATGAAAAGAAAGAAAAACTGTGGAGGCTTCATTCATAAAATTCAATAAACTTGGCTAAACTGAAAGGAAGCTTTCACTGCTCCTTCTGTTCATTTCCTGGGCTTTTTTTTTTTTTCTCCTTTTGTCATTATCTTTTTCCGTACACACCAGAAACCAGACTTTCAACAAGAAGTTATTTTATCAGACAGCCAATAACCCCGGATCTGCCACTCTTACATCTCTGTACCTTCTCAGTTTACCTGGCAAAAAGAACTTGCACCACTGAGCATGGTGGTGGTTACAACCATCTATTCACAAATTTCACCAGACTGTTCTGGAAGGACTGTAACAGCACGTCACTGGCACATTAACTTATTCTAAAGTAACAGATGACAATTAATTTATACCTACAGTTCTTAAATTTTATTTTCCCAGCAATAGAAATAATGTGTCACTTCTAAGACTACCTATGAGATCTATTTATATTTCAATGTCATTATAACAGCACAGTTTTATATATATATCTGTTATTTTACACTGTTATTTTTAATAAGATGGTGTCAAAATTCTTAGACTAATCGTTGTTGTACAAACTATAAGGACAAGACAACATTCTCAAGGGTAAGGGCTGACACAGCCAAGAGCAATGCAAATGTAAGATAGCATTGGCAGTATTTACTGGGGAACTAATGTCAGAGTGAAATCTCAGGCAAGATATTTCCCAGAAAACATGTGAAAATTCTTTTCCACATGTTTAATAAATACTAATTGAAATGCAGGAAAAAAAAATCCTTAGGTAATCAATTGAATGAAGAACCTATGTTACATGAGTAAATGAGAAGGTTTTAGCTTGATTCCTCTAGGAAAACAAAAGTTAAGAAGGAATGTGATTGCTGTCTATAAATACAGGTTAGAGAGAACGACGTGTGGGAGTTTGCATGTAGAGAAAGAAGACAGAGAGAGCTACCAGTGAAAAACAGCCTTGGCCCAACAGCAAATGAAATCAGAAAAAAATGCCTAAATCTCCAGGCTGTGGCATTTGGGAACAGCCTTTCAGGAATGATTACAGAGATAAGAAAACCTAACTTTTTCTGAAATGCCATTATATATTGGGGCTTCATGGAACACTGCACTGGACTCAGTGCTGCAGACAGACCCTTCCAGCCCACAGCTCCTCAGCTCCTATGACAGAGAAAAGAATTACTTTTACGGTGACAGCTAATGAGATTTCACAGAAATTAGGAATGAATGAAGGGCTGAGCAGTGGATCCCCATAGTAACAGGACAGATCGCAGATAACATTTATCTGTTGAGAGTTAATGAACTCATTTCTGATGTTATCCTTTAAATTAATTAGGGCCATAATACTTTAAAAATATTTGTTTGAATTGCTTTAGTTTGGGTTGTTTGCCTCAATTTCTACGTGGAATTAGAAAGGATGTATTTTATTTATTTTAAATCAGATTTTAATTGGAATTTCAGGTTTGGTTAAAACATATTCACTTGGGTTCTGAGTTATCTTCTTATGCAATAATACCTGAAATCTTACAACTAAACCACAATTCAGATTTAAAATAAATAAATAAAAATTTCAAATATAAGGCTTGTGAGATGGGAAGTGAGAGAATCAGATAATGTTGGATATGAAAAAGCGAGGCAGCCAGGTAGGGAAGATGCATGGTCAGATGTTGATGCTACATTTTAATATGTAACACTCAAATCATACTAGTATTATATTTGCTTTTGGCACTGCAGAGCAAATCCTATTTACTTCCAGGGGTGAGGCATTTCCCACCTCTCTGGGCAATGTTTCATCACCTTCAGGGTAAAAAATTTCTTCCTTATATCCAATCTAAATTACCCTTTATCAATTTAAAACCATTACCTCTTCTCCTACCACTACAGGTCCTGCTAAAATGTCTGTCCCAAGCCTTCTTAAAAGCTCACTTTAAGTACTGAAAGGCTGCTATAAGGTCTCCCAGGAGACTTTTCTTCTCCAGACTGAACAGCCTCAACTCTCTGAGTCTGCCCTCATAGGAGAGGTGCTCCAGCACCAGTGGGCTCCTCTGCACCCACTCCAATGGGTCCATGTCTTTCCTGTGCTGAGGGCTCCAGAGCTGGATGCAATACTCCATGTGGGGTCTACAAAAGAGGAGTAGAGGGTAAAAATCACCTCCCTCAACCTCCTGGACACACTGCTTTTGGTGCAGCCCAGGATATGGTTGGCCTTTGGGCTGCAAGTCCAAATTGTCAGCTCATGTCCAGCTTTTGTTCCACCAGTCCCTCCAAACAGGTTTATAGAGATTAAAAAAAATGTTTCAGTCAGTGCAGGGTTGTATCCACACATTCTGATTTAATAAAAAAAAAAAGTATTTCTAATATAGGCAAGTTGTTCTGCCTGTAATACAGCTGGTATCATAAACTAATAAAAAATAAGTATGTATTTACTATAATAATTCAAATGACATACTAGAATTCCATACTAAAATATCAGCATTCATATGAGATTTTTCTCTAAAGCCAAATATACTGGAAGTTTAGTTTAACTGGTAATTTTAGAAAGATCAAGCACTTCTTATTTGAAAGTAAAACATCAAACTGTTAATTCTTCATGACACAAATTTTAAATTTCTTTCTTTTCTGATTTACATGCTTCTTAAAGAGTTTTTCTGAGTATCTTTTGTCAGTATATGAGATTATTTTCTCATATTTCTTGGTAAAAATATTTTTACATATAATGAATGTAAAATTACATAAGGATATATAATCTCGCTGTTGTTGAAGCACAACTTGTTTAACCAAGGTTTTGTTATTATTTGTAGTTTAATTTTCATATCACAGTGCCATCCATGCTGGGCTTAATTTTCACAGTGTGAACTCAATTTTTGCAAATTCCGCATCATCAAAAGTAACCAAGAGTTCTTTCTATTTTAGGTATTTACTTGTACTTTTTTCTTCTTTTTTTTTTTTTTTTTTCTAAAGTATCTTAGCTCCTCCTTAGATAAAATGAAGAAAACACTAATCTCCATGTATAAAGACAGAGAGAAATTGAGTTCCCCAGCAGTAATGTCTCTGATGTTTTATAATGCTTCTAATTCTAATTGGAGTAGCTTCTTTTCCCAAATTTTGATGACACCACCGGCCTTCTTTTCAGCATGGTTTTGCCAGGTTTCTTCAGTGCAACTAGACAGGCCAGACTTTACCTTCTGGAAGTCTAAGGCAGTTCTCCTAACCCCCTTCTCCTTTCTTCTGTGAGAATCAACACCTCTATCATTTCATGACCACTACACCCAAGACAGCCTCCAACCATCACATCACCCACAAGTGACAGCTTCCAACTCCTCCTGTTTGCTCTGCACGCTGCATGTGTTGGTGTAAACACACTTTGTTGGACTACAGCATCAACAATCTCCTTGTTACCATGTGGATCTCCATCTCCTGCCTCCACTGCGATGGCTCAGGTGCTGCACACATGAGCACAGACACACTTCAAGTGTGCCCCAGTGTACTTAGCACAGTATAAAGCTGATTGAGGGACCTTGCTGGCACATCATCCCTCAAACATTGGTGTGCCATGTCCAGGCTTGTCTCTAATGAGCCTAGCTGCTTGCCTCAGTGAGTCTTCCATGAGGGAGATGTAGGGTGCTTTCTTACCTAAGGAGGAAGTTCAGCCATGCTGTCCCTTTTAAATAATGCAGGATTTTTGCAGGGTTTTTTCCCCTTTTCTTCTTTCTTTTTTCCTATTAACTTATTTTTCTATCAGGAGTTTTTATATCTTGGGCAAACTAGAAGATGTTTTTATATGTTTCCCTTGCTTTTAGGTGGTCTTTGTGCCTAAAATTGTTGATAGAACACTCAAGCTTTTTTTTTTTTTTCCCTCATCAGGAGTTAAATTGAATTGCAGCCCAAAACTTCCATTGTAACATTTTGAAAAGTATGCACCTGAAGATCTTTTTGCTATCATGCATCTGTCTGCATTTTGTTTATTCTTTCAAAGTAGCATAACCAGCAATGGAAACCTTTTCATTCCTTTCTAACGTATTGCCACTTGCGTTTTTTCACCAAAAAATCAATTATATGGTGTATTTTACAGTCTTATAATTAGAGTTATGATACCGGTTTCTGTAGAGACCCCTCCTGACACATTAATGGCACAGGTGACTGCTTGGGCATTGCATCTCCCTGTGAGTTTTAGCTGGGTGTTTATAGCTGTGCTGTTATCTCTCTACTGCCATGGCTACGTAGCTACAAGCAAATAAAGCAGCTGCCTCGACTCCATGCCTGAAATACACTGTAATATCCCCGACAATGGTAAAAACATAATTTTTGGTACCTAGGTGGTTAAAGACCTGGAGTAATGCCACAGAAGAGAATGGAGGCCCACCGATGTGCTGTTTCTCTTGACTTTGATGGGTTTTTGTGACCTGGCCATGAGCAAACAAGGGAATGCTAGTGAGGATAAAGCTCAAAATCTGAGTGATGGCAATTTTGGAGAGAAGAGGCTCTCATGGCAGCATAGGTGTAACAGGCAATGAAAGGGAATGCTGGCCCATGAAAGGGAGCTCTACCTTGTAGGATTTCGACCAGAAAGCCAAAGGGGCAGCAACCAGGACGGTGCTTGTGACATAGATGCTAAATTGAGCTGAAATGAGCAACTTAGCAAGGGGGAGGCCAGGACAAATTCTGCCTTATAGTTATAGTGGAATAAGCATAATTGCTCTGACCAGACAGCGCATTTAGATGGATGTAAGTAACATCACGGTACAGGCAGTAATTAACTTGTTATTTTTCAGGCCTCTCCAAGTGAAATCATTTGCAGGTGAATGCTGTATCCCTTCTAAGTGATGCCTACAGGATGGCTAAGTGTTCCAGAAGAAGCACAAGATATGAACGTGCTCCAAACTCCCAAAGTGAATCAGACCCGCAAGGCAGCTTTAGCTCCACCAAAGTCAAACGGAACTTCACGACCACTCAATTATTAGCCTAATAGCAGCGAGGACTCACCTCTGCTCCACGGCCACCTGGTGGCAAGCACCTGTGCATGCGGTGTCCCTGCCCCGGTCCTGTCAGGAAAGGAGGTGGGTAGGGCCGGCCTGTGTGAGGGGCGGCCATGGCTGCCCTGTGCCGGACACAGCCGGTGCCAGCCGGCTCCAAGGGCCCCACCGCAGGACACAGCTGAGCCCCTCAGCCAAGCTGGGGGCGCCGGGAACGGGGACAAGAGGTTTGGGAAAGGGCGGAAGGCGGCCCAGGCAGAGGAGGAGGAAGGCAAGGAGGGAGCAGC
>BJBW01007148.1:0-31762 GCA_004320125.1 Scolopax mira
GGGGGGGGGGGGGGGGGGGGGGGGGGGGGGGGGGGGGGGGGGGGGCGGGGGGGGGGGGGGGGGGGGGGGAGGGGGGGGGGGGGGGGGAGCGCGCACGGGAGGGAGCCGCAAACTTGTTCCGGAAAAAAAAGGAATCAAAATGGCGTTTCTGTGGGATGTGCAAAGTTCATCAACTCCGCGCTAACTTCCCGTCCTCCGCGCCTCCCTGGAGGGAGGGAGGGAGAGAGGGAGGGAGGGGGGTGCGGGGAGGGGGGGGGGGGGGGGGGGGGGGGGGGGGGAGAGTGGGGTGGGGGTAAAGAGATGGGCACGCTTAGGGACCCCGCCGCACCGCGTCCGCTCCGCGGGCGCCCCCGCCCCCTGCCCGCCCCCGCGCTGCCCCGCGCACCCTGATAAGGAGACACATCACGTGTCGCCCCGGCTCCTCTCCCGGGGACGCGCTACCCCGGCGGCCGCCTGTTGCAAACAGCATCTCTGTCGTGACCCTGTCGCCGAGAGGGAGGGACGCCGCTGAGGAGGGGAGCCAGCCCAACTTTACCCGCATCCCACCCTCCCCACACCGCTCCCTCCTCCCGCACGGCCCGTCGCAGCGGGATATCCCGGGACACACACACACGCACAGCGCGGACGGGGAGAGGCGGCCAGGTGCCACGCGGCGCCCCGCGTCCACCCGAGGGGCTCGACCCGGTGTGGGTGTCCCGTCGTGTGTCCCCCCCCCCCCCTCCTCCCACGGCCGGTCGCCGAGTGCGCCCCGGGGCTGGAGCGCATCCGGAGCCGGCGGTGGGGGGATTCCTCTGGGCTGGCCGTGGAAATGTCTGTGCATCCTCCTCCTCCTCCTCCTCCCAGCCCGGCGCCTCACCAGGTGGAGCGTGTGCGGGCAGCAGTGGGTGCGCAGGAGTCAGCTGCGGGGCGTTGCGGTGTTCCTTTCCTGGGAAAACTTTGCTCTTGGCGTTTTTCAGGTGCCCTGCTGGGGTCAGTCACCCGTCCGGCTGACGAAACCTACAGGACATGGGAATTCACAGGACATCAGGGTAGGGACAGGGAGGTCCAAATACTGCGTCTGGCCAAAGGCAAAGCTGGGACAAATATAGGTAGTGACAAAGTGCACCGCACGCTGTATATGGCACCGCACGTATGGCCCCTTCCATCACTCGCGCCGCAGCGGCAGCTGGAAGATGTGGGAGACCCAGCGAGTGATGGAGGGGAGTCTTTCCCTTCAGAGATGGGGGGGGGGGGGGGGGGGGGGGGAAGAGGGAGGGGTTCACTTCAAATCCAGTGCTGGTTTAGAGTTGTGTGTGGCACGTAATAACCGTACAGAAAAATCAACCACCGGCAACATTCCATCCCGAAATGCTCGGTGGGAAAAGCAAAAAAGAAGAGAAAGCGAAGCCGCTTGTGAGGAGTGCCATAAGGAAGGAATATAGGAGGAACCAGTTTACTCTTTAAGGAAATGGTTATTGACAACATTTCTAAAGCTACTAAAACTAGGCCTTTTAAAGCTATTAACTGCTGAGATGGGACCTGAAGTCGCAGGATGGTTTTTAAAAGAAATCAAGTCCTGGCCAGTAGGCATATGGCTTATACCAGCCTCCCTGGTATCCTATCCCCTGAGTGAAAAGGGATCCCCATGGAAAAGGAAGGCTGAATTCCAGGTATGTGGGACACACGGGACCCCTCTCGCAGGCAGGAGCTCTGCGTGTGTCGGGAATAACGCTCTATTCCTTCCCGACTCTGGGAAGAGCACCTGCAGGGCTAGCGATCTGGAAACGCCAAAACTGCCAAACCAAAAGGCACACACACACACACACACACACACGCGTGGGGTATTCAGCGCACGAAAGTGCAGCTTGAGCTTAGGTGAGTTTGTGGTGGTGGCTCCTGCAGGGTGGATTTTTGTCAGCCCAACTCGGCGCAGTGTTACACGCCAGTTTTGGGCATAAATCTCAATACTATTCATCCCCGTTAAAGCAGAGCTGCTGGCTGACAGAACAGCTATGTAATAGTTCACCCCACGATAGAGCAGCAAACGTTAGAAAGTGCATTCTGATTGTTCTACCAGGTGGTTATTTTACCCCCAAACAATCAGGGGAAGTAATTAAAAATCAGTTCATTGTAAAGTGTCTTTAACCGTTTCAGCTCTGTCCCTGTTGTACCTACCAACCCGCAGTGGCAGAACTGCTGGTAAATTCAACCGCTTTACAGCCGGCTCACACTTTTACTTCAATATCTCTTATGATCGGGCATCTCTTTACAAAAACCATCTCAAACTCAGCCTTTAACACGTGTTGTTCACACTGGAAGTCCGCAGTGCCTTAAGCCTGCGTGGCACATACATACAAATCCATGGAGATCGGGCCTAGGAGAGTTTACAACCTCAGGCCTTGTTTGCACAGACATTTCCATAAATTGCTGTAATTGAAACTGGTGCAAATTCCTGGATGGATAATCATCTTGGGAGGCTGGTAAGGGATGTCTCATTGACCTGTGGCTAGTATCTCTAGAAGAGTCAGGACCACCTGTCCACCCCAGCTGGGGTTTTTAGCTTGCGAGGCGCCTGAGCAGCCCCTCCACACGGGAAGGTGAGAGAGTGGGGAGACAGAACAGGAACACAAGCGCCCTTCAATTCAGTGTCTGAAATCTGCACCAGAAACATGGAAATGCAAATCATGTAGGTATCGTAAAGCTCACACTGGACAAAAAAAACCCAAAACACCAGAGTTTTAATGCTTGGAGAAAGTATGTTGCTACGTTTTTTAGGTTTTAAACACCCCTAGTCCTTCAAAAAGATGTAGCAAAGGGTGAGCTATCTCATCTTATATTAATGCTGTAAATTTAAAAAAAAAAAAAGCAAAAAGGTTACATAATAACTAAAAAAAACTCCAATTAGTTAACTACCAGGGTTTATGAAATAGCAAAAAGTGATGTGTCTTTAACAGTTTAGGAATTAAGTCTAATTCTGGGCTGTCACGGGGCAAGAGAAATTAAAATAACTCCATTTTCCAACTTTCCATCATTCAAACTTTTATAAGAGAGATGCCAAACCCCACTGTGGTCTAAGACTGAATGCAAAATTTTGAGCAAGTGGTTTCATTTTTTTTTATTCCAGTGAAAGTAATTTTTTTTCTAACAAAAACCACTGTTATGAATAAAATCAACTGTAAAATGTTAGTGCATCGCTTACTACACGACACAGCTATTCTTTTCACTCTGCGTTTTCTACCATCTGCAGTGCTGCGTTTTATCCCATCTCCTCTGATCACTCACGACAGCCAAAGTATTAAGTCCTTTTCCCCTGACTGCACATGGTTTGTATACTTTCTGGATTTTGTGGCATCAGTACTCAGCAGTGATGGTAAACACGCTAAGGGGCAAGAAGACCTTCTCTAACTTCTATATAATCCTCACACACCTCTCTGATCCTACACAGTGATGTTAAATGATGTTAAACAATAGTAAAAATAAAGCCAATAGTTTGTGTTTGTGTGTAGTATTTTGTGTATTAACATTAGGACCACTGGGTGACACAGCCGTGTTGACAACTTTAAAGCCACCTGCTGCGGTCCCAAAAAAAGGACAACTCTGCCCCCACCCACAATTCAAATATCAGAGATGCTGATTAAAGGTATTCAAGGAGAGAAGAAAAACAGGATGTGTAGCTTATAGGAAGGCCGCAACTTGAGGATACAAGGATGTCTTAAAGCACAGAGACTAAAGCTAATATTGGCATTAAAAGAGGAGGTAAAGGTTAGCTAGAAAACCTCCCTTCCCCCCTTCCAGTTCCCCATCTTATTAGACCTTATTAATATTCTCTGCTTTAGATCACGGTATTTAGAAGTTACTCGAATTCCTTGCAATGCAGACACATCCCTTCCAGCAAAAACAGTTTGGAGCCGGGCAGTTCTGTGAGTAACCAGGAGTATTTTAGGCGCTGTAGGAGGCAGCTTTGGGCTCTGACTTCCTAACGCCTCCCGAGCGCTGGGCGAGGGCAGCTGCCAGGAGCCAGCTCCGTCGCTGCCCGGCCACAGAGGATGTCGGAGGCATCGGAGGCCCCGAGCTTGTGCCTGCACAGCATCCGGAGTCCTCTCGCCACCATCCTTTTCCTGACGCCCTCCCTCGTGCCAAGAGGCAGCCGACAGACTTAACGCGGGGAAAAGCCCGCTCGGAGGATCAGAGAATACAGCCCCGAGGGCTCTGAGAAATAACTCTTGATAAAACCTAAGACCAAAAGTAAATGCTCAAATTTCCTTTACATTTCAACCAGGTATTTCTTTAAATGAACAAACATGCCGCTGACGAGTCTTCACATAAGATGGGGGTTTATTTTGAGGTTGTTTTTTTTTTTTCCTTTTCAACTGACACACAGGTCGCTTGGTTCAAAACCTCCTTAACAACAAACGCAGAACTGGCAAGTGTGACCACCCCACAGGCAGGGTAGTTATATGGAATAAAAGGGGGAAAGATCAGTTAAATATTAAGTCCTAAAAAAACGCTTGGAAAACTAAACTTGATGAATTTGCGCAGTGGAAAACCTCAGCGTGCATCACGTCAGAGCAGCCACAAACTCTCTCAGAGCGTCGGTGGGGTGGCACGGCACCACACAGCGTTCCAGTTTTCCCCATCGTGGGTAAGTGGGATGCACGAGTGTGCTCAGCTCTGGAAATGGGGCAGCTGGGGAGCGAGCAGAGGGAGCAGAGCGGTGGAACTTGCTCCCGCAGCCACCCCACCCATTATCTCCAAGGGCAGCTCTGGAGCATCAGAAAGTCAAGGCCGAAGCTTCAGTCCAAACTTATCTTTACGTTAGCCTTTAGCGAGTGAAAGAAAAGCTGAGGTAACACACAGTGCTTAAGCAATTTCCCTCGCATCTCAACGGGCTAGCAGTGGCAAAGCTGGAAAGAAAACCCATCTTTCCCCCCAAATCCCAGTGTACTTCTTCAGGTAGCGAGCCATCCGCTCTGCTTTATGGCCTGTTCTCAGCAGATGGTATTTTAGCGATAACACACAGCAAAAATAAAAGATTGAGTGCTAAGTATTTGCTCCCTGTTTGCTCTGAGCCGTTTCAACAGAGCAAAACAGACCTTGAGCTGACTCACCTCACCAGCTACAACTACCTCGTCTGAGGACCCATCTGGAAATGCGAAGTCTCTATTTCTGAAACCCACACCACTTTTTTCCCCCCTAGATCACAGCCCGTAGGGCATATTGCAGGACTGCTTAAAGTCTTTGGCTGCAATAATTGCTGGCCCTGTCTCCTTCTCTCCTTTCACTGTGGGAGTCTCCAGCCGATAGATGCGATGCAGAACAGCCCTGCTGCTGGGACTGGACCAGCTTGAAGAACTAGTCCCCTCCCCAGCCCCGATTTTCAGGGTGTAAGAAGTAGCATAAACTATTCCTCTAAACTATTTTAACAATGACAGATGTTTCCAAATCCTTTCTGTGAAAGATCAATAACTGAAACCTATTCTTTTAGGTATCTAGGCTATACAATGGTAATTGTATAGAATGGCTGAAGTAAGCGACTGGCACGTCTTTCAGCTTTGTAACCAAAACAAACAACAGGAGCACAAAAGAGCGTTACTACATTTTTAATAACCAAAATTATTAAAAGAGGATTATTAAAATAATTAGTACGTTTCAAGTGGATAAAAGTAAGATCCTCCTGCATATCTAATTACTTAGCAAATTTTGGAACAGCACAGCCTACTTATTGCTCAGACTGTTTAAAAACATAGCGTGAAAAAAACTAGCAAGCAGATGTTTGACATTTACGTTCTCAAACAGTTCTGTGATCACTAATGAGTGAGACGAGTGGGGAAAAAGAACAACGATAAGCAAAACCACCCACTGCAATACTTTCACTTCTTTTAAAACTCTGCATTGTTGCCTAGAAGCTTTTGTTGCCAGGTAATGCAAAAAACACAGGTGTGCAAAAAGAAGTTAGTGTTTAATGCCCAGCTTGTGATTTGGTACTGAACATGTGACATGTTTCATTCTTATTGACCACCCAGCCTCTCACACCTAATTGATTGTTAGTTTAAATGTGATTATTTTCCCTCCTGAAGGCAAGTAGTAAGCCAGCTGTGTGTTCCTCCATCTCCCATTTGCTGGGGAGAGCTGATTCCGAAACCTCTCAGGAAGAAAACAAAGCTGAACTGCTTCTTCATGTCCAGTCGTTCAAAGGGCTGCTGTGGAGACATCAGCACCTAAAGGAAGGCAGCAGTATCCTGCTGAAACATTACTTACTATCTTTTGGTATTACAGGCCAGACATGGAAAATACCTGCTATTCATTCCCTGAGGCTGCCACAGTATTGCTTTATGCAATATACTTTTTGGTACTGTCTTGGTTTAATTTTAAATATCCTCAGTTATGGAGGATTTAACAGCTTCTGTTGGGAGCTTGGTCCATACTCTTGCAGATTTTGCTGCTAGGATGTTTCTCTTGATTTTTACACCCTACATTTTTATTTTCTTAACTTCATGCAACAGCTAATTATAGCTCAAAGACTGCAAGTAGAATAGAGAGTGGGGAAGAAGGAAATCCCAACCAGCCGAGGGAAAATACGGTAGACAGTGCTTTGAGATGCACCCACAAAGAGGTAGAAAATAGGCAGAGCAAGCCAGCAAGAAGCAGAGAAGTTAAGAAATAGGAAGTGAGGCAGCAGTCATGAAGAAAGTATGCAAGGGAGCAGTTACCCTGCAGGGAAGGAAAAAGCAGGACAACTTTCAAGGGCAGAGATTAATGTAACCTGAGGGAGGCTGCAGTGACAGGATCTGGGGAAGAGAAGAGAGGAACCAAACTACCAGGGAGACATGGCCAGTGGATGAGGTAGGCAAAGAATCAAGGGGGAAGAAGAAGAGAACGGTAGGTAAATGAGCATCAAAGGAGCTGCTTGTGCTTTTGTACCTACCTAAATTGTGCTTTGTGCCTCCTCAAACCGGAAGCAAAGTTGCCTCAGGATTAAGTCTATGCCATAAAGTTGTGCAGGCCTACTTACCTTTGTCAGATGCAACTGAGCTTCAAACCGACCTACACTACCAAGAGCAGCAAACGTTCACAGGTATGCACTCAGAACTACACTTTCACCAGTGCAGCTTGTGTCATTAAGACAATGATAAGATAAGCCACACTGGCAAAAGCATAGTTTTGCAGATGTAAATTGTACTGGAGGTAGACAGACCTCCGTGCCGGCCTATAGGGGTGTAGCTACACCATTAGAGCTCTTCTCTTGTCAAAACAGCCACGCTGTATTAGCAGATCGTCCATAACAGAGACATGATTAAAACAGGTAAAAGGAATTCCTCAGCTGACATAATAAAATGACTTCTACAAGAACGGCAAAAACCATCAGCAGCATGTTTCTCCTGATAGAAAATCATAGCTTTGTGGACTGGAGGGGCGTAAGACAGGAACATGTCTTCCATCAGTTCTGGAGCTTTCATATAAGAAAATACTTGCTTCTACAAAAAGAAAACTCAATACTTGCAAAGTATTGAGTCTGAATATTAGGAAAATGTGGATAAGACCATCTGATTCATAATATTGAAACTTTTACATTCATCTAATATTCATATTTTCATTTTTAAATAAAGGATTCTTGAGAAGAAAGTATTCTCAATATGTTTTTCTGCATTCCTGTCTTCAATGTGTATAATAGATAATATATTCCGTAATCTTGTTTCCTCCTGTGCAATACAAAGAAAGTGAAAACTCTCTTAATGAGCATCTAGAGAGGAAAGATTTGGTAGACAGGGTAGATGTGATAGATGTGCTACTAAACTTTTTTTTTTCTTTTCAATTACTTTGGTGGTCAGATGGGACTGTGCTCTACCTAAAATGAAACTTGAAAAGTTAAAAAAAAACCAAACCACTATTACTAAAATGAGCATGAGAGCTGTTACCTGAAATGATTCATTGAATGGAAATCTCGACTTTTGAAACAAGTGTCTTCTAAGAAGAGGTCACAGACATCAGCCTGTTCCTGAAAAGAATTTAAAGTAACTAGAAAGGGCACTTAAACTCCAAATTTGTAGCTTGCAATCAGTGGCTCATGTGTTTATAGCAAAGGCTTAAATCATTTGGGATTAATGTCTATGAAAACATCCTGAAATCCTAACAGTCATGCAATACTTTTTCTGCAACTTCTTGTGAACTGATAATACATTGCTGTGGCTCTCTAAACTCGCCAGTGAAATAATCTCATTGGTTATGAATTTTGATTAAATGGCAGCTTCAAATAATATTTTCTCTAATAATTTTCTGAGCTCACTTCAGATAGACCTTCTGTGTTTGTTTCATTAACCTGTCTGTTTTACTCTATCTCCTTCCCCTCTCAGAAGTGGCTGAGGATAATTCTTAGAGTGCAAATTAGCAGCCTGAATAGTTCAACAAAATTATTAAAAATTGGTCAAATGCAAAGAAACAAAAAAAACAAACAAAAAAAAAACACACACAAAAAAAAAGGCCTGAGGGCAGAGAATCAGAGAATAAGAGTTATACAGAAGGCAATCCAAGAGACAGCACTGGCTGTCCACCTTTACAGATCTCGATGCAAAGCCTGATTTAAAATACATATAAAAATAAATGTGATGAATTCACCTTAGAGTCTTCTGAGCAGTGGTCCTCATGTAAAAATACCATCTGTTCAAGGACGCCTATGTCCTCCACAATTACTTAACCTTCTACATACACATACACACATGCTAAGTAAGGCTAGAAAGTGGCAGAAAAGGTCTCTCCAACTGAAAAGTAAGCTTGTTTTTCTTTCTTGTTCATTTTTACCTGGTATTTATAGGAGCTTGGCTATGGCTACAGTTATATGCAATACAGAACTGAGTATAGTCTACTAAGAGTTTACTAAGTTTACATGAAATTCTGAAGTGTGGTTTCAGCTGTTAAGTGGGGATGTTCCACCTCAGAAGACCTAATCTGTAGTTCCCTGGGCACAGACTTAATCAGTAAAAATCCTGCCTGATATTTTTGTGTTAACTGTGAAACCCCTGATCCACCAGCCAATGGATCCAATTCACCTCAGTCCGCGCACTTTTCTTGGGATAATTTTAAAGACAGATCCTCAGATGATGTTTCTGGTCTAGACTCCACGTTACTGATGCAGCAAAAGAGAAGAAATATTCCCTGTGCCTACTTGCATGCAGTGATTCAGTAGAGCTGGTATCATTAGTCCTGTCCTGTGATGAACACCACATCACCCAACCATGCTGGAAAAGAATGAGCGGGCTCAGATTTCCTACCTGGAAACTGACAGCTCTTGTAAAACTTGGTACTTGGATAATATTGCATGTAAATAGGAACAACAGCAAAATCTTGTGGCAGCAAATTGGGGCTAACCAGAAAAATTGAGAGGTTTGGAGACCTGGGACAACAGTGGGGTGAGGAGAAAGAAAAATAAGAGTGGTGTACAATAGTTCAGTATACAAGAGTTTGGTAACACGGAAACTAATAGAGACAGTTTCTGGCATGATTTTGGGCCAGTGTTGACTGTAGAGAACTGCTGTACAGCTGGAGTACTCGTGTGAAAATGTTAGCAGCATATGTAATAAAAACCACTGAACTGGAATTATACAGAAATAAGTTATTATTGAAACACAGCTGTACTTTGAACAAAGCGTTGAGGAATTTAAAAGACAACAATTTGCCAAAGGGAACAGCATAAAGGTATCTCAGCCAGAGAGCCACAACCAGTTCCTGTGGCTGCTCCCCACCACTGAGTGTGAGCCCCGTTTGCCTGCAGTAATGAAATGGGGACCAAAAGTTTTAATTACATAGCATATTCCACAACAATTTCTAAAACTGATGTCCTTTCTTCATATGAACTAAAACCACGTCAAGTGCCTTGCAATTTTTTTATCCTCTTTATCATTGCTGTAACTCTTATCATATGAAAGTTGATCACAAGGGAACTGTAATTATTCAGCTAGCAGCTAGTGGTGATAACATCAAAGCAAAAGTATGTTTATAGGGTTAATGCATGATTATTTTAGCATCCCAAAGGCTTTGGACTGCCATACCATCCAATTATCCCAGGGCTATGTGAGAAGAGGGAACTTCATGTAATTAGGAGGGCCTAAACTCAGCTTTCAGGATCAGTAAAATACAGCCTGTGACAATTCACAGCTGTTTCTCCACAAATTTTACAGAACATAACACTACCTTTTTCAGAATTTAGAAAATGAAACAAATATATTGAAAACCAGACTATAGAATTAGTAACTTCATTTTAGTTTTTAAGTAGAAAAATCACAAAATTTGCCAGACATAATAAATACATGTATCATATTTGATAACATCTGAATGAGCAACAGTTCCATTAAGTCATATGTTCTGCTTCTGCTAGGAACCCATACTTCATTGATAAAAAACAAATAAAATTTTAAAAAAAAGGGTTAGTTGTTTGGTTTTTTTTTTCCCAGTTTGATTCTGTATTTTCTAGGCACCTACACAGCCTGATTTTCAGACATGTTGAACATGTTCATTGCTTCTATGGCTGCTGAGCAACCCTGAAACTTAAGCATGTGAGTATGAATTAGATGCCAAACTACAGTCATTCAACTTTAAAAATTAATAGCATAATGCACATAACTAGTTGTGTGATCTCTGTGAAAATGGGATGAAAATGAATGGAAACACTTTTCTGCATCCCAGGTAACTGCCCAAAATACTGGGATATTGAATGAGTCACCTTTGACTCAGTAAACCCTCTCAAGAAGGGTTTAATCAGCAGTCAAACATTTGCACGAAAAATTTGGGATATAAGATTGCATTTCAGAAACGTGTGGAAAAACTCCAGAGCAAATCTACTCACCAATAATCTGTTCTCTGAATAATACCAGGAAGTTAGTTTAAAAGTGAAACGCGGTAAGAAGCATTCATTTAGAATTCTTTACAGTTTGTAAAATACGCTGCAGCATGTTGAAACACTTGAAAAACTATTATGGAGAAAACAAGTTAAATTATTCCCAGCAAATTCTAAACAGTTGGGAAAAGTGGTGGAGGCCACTGTGATTAAAGGGAAATAGGATGGTAGCTATGAACACGAAAGAAAAGGCTTTCAGGAATACAAACAATATAATGAAGTAGGCTGAACTTTAAAGAAGAGTGGCATAAGTTAAGAGCTGTTTATATAGATCATTTGAAAATGTATACGATTAATAAGGTTTTCTTTGATTTATCATGCACCCCATAATAAAGATTCGGAAATGGGATAATAAAATGATCTCCTAAAGAGTTATTGTGCTATAGCCTTTATGCATGGCAGATGAGAGGATGGAGTCAGCTATCTATGGATGGAATACAGTTTCCTGACACGGTGGGAAGGAGTTAGTGTGCAGATAACAGCAAAAAGAGCTGTTAAAAATACTATGTATAGAAAAATGACAGGTAATAGATATCCACTTGTAAATGTGGCCTGCAAACATCTTTAAACAATCCTGTGATATTAGAAGATGTTTGCCAAATGCTTCTGAATATCAGAAGGCTCTATGAATTATTAACTTGAACATTAAATAGCCATGCGTTTGGTGATTTTACAGAATTCTGGTGATCTGCTCTTAGTGATGGTCCTGCATGCTCTCTGCTGGTCGTGTCTCATCCATAAACCCTTTCTGCAGACTTCAGAGGGCCCAGGGTTAGAAAGATAAATGTTGTCTTATTACAATGCTTTCAATTCTTCAGGGCCTATTTCTCATTTCAGCATTCACATTAACTCTCCAAAGCAAAATTCCTGATCCCATTACACAGACACACTGCTGCATTGTAGGAATATAAAGAAATAGTATCACCCACACAGCGGTTTCTGGGGCATTCCTTGGAAAATGGGTGTCTGACCTTGTGCAAGGCTGTTATGGGATCTGGGACAAAATGGTATAAGGATGAAAAGGCTCAGCTTCAGATTAATGAAATGTACAGCATACAACTATTGCACAGATTATATTGCCTGCCACTCTGGTGGAGAATTTTTTATTTTAGGGGATGAGTCAGAGGAGGCTGAAGATGTAATTCCCCCCCCCCCCCCCCCTTCCCCAGAAGACCCTAACCCTAAATCTGCATGTGCCTTTTGGTTACTTTGAAAACAAAATTAAAAGTATCTATTAGTAAAATGAGACACTCAATTAAGGAACAGTGCCTCTGGTATCAAAGTTGTGTCAACATTGTGTACATGATTCAGCGTAAGGAATTATTGTTTTTTTTAATTGGAAGGATTGTCATTCCAAGTTACTTTGAGTTTCTCATAAAGCAAACTCAATGCCATGCTGGGCATATTTATCAGCAAGAAAACAAGGAAAACAAGGTAGTACAATTGACAGGTCTAAATGCTTATAAAACTCCTGATATAAATCAGGAATATAAATTCCTGAATTATCCAATGTTTGCTACATCCTCCAAGACTAGTTTCTGAGGCCTGCTCTGGGAAAAGATGAAGTTACAGCAATGCTGTATGCCCAACTGTAAGGAATTCCAGAACTGTGTTACTCACCTACTTCAGTTTTCTGTAAAATATATACAGTAGCACTTAGTAATAAAATAACAACACTTAAATCATTAGAAACAATCCTGATTTCAGAGAACAAAGGAAGATACACTGTGCGAATGACATTTACTACCTCCTTGTAAGTATAGAATGTCTTAAGGTTAATAACTGATTAAAAGAGAAATTGCCTCTTTTTTCCCCCCTTATTACAAATAACTTCTGCCAGGATCCTGACAAGATCTTAAGAAGACCACAAACATTTTCATATCTAAGATGCTATTCTACCCTAGCCAGGCTGAAGAGTAGAAGATCCTAACCTTGAAAAATGTTTTGCTGCTTTGTTTATACTAAAATGATGTTGGAGAACTCCCCGCACAGTGACAGTGGTACACAGTATTTCTGCAACAGCTATGGCTGTCTAATTTCATCTCATGTTCTTCACCAAGAATCTTAAATCACTTTATAATAAAAAGGACAGTTTTGTGAGCCCCATGTCCCAGCTGAAGGAACTGAGGCAGTGGAAGGGGTGGGCAGAAAGATGTAGAGAGGCCAGGAACAGGAGGCCCCCACTTGTAGCCCTGGGCCTGCTTATATCAACAGTGCACACTTCAGTGCATGGAATAGAATAGGCTCTCATTAAATGAGGAAGAGAGGTGTCAGCTGTGTAACTACGTTTAAAGAAAAAGTTTTAGAAATTGCACAAATCGCATCATTGATGGATACAGTTCTATTTTACAGCTTTTGAATGCAAACCAGCCTGTAGCTGGACCTCTGCTCTATGCACACTGGTAATAAAAAAGAAATCTGCTGGTCTTTGACAACTCGGGAACAGGCATAGAAATAAATAGAAGGAATGATGGATTGCTGCTTTTAGGCAGGCGAGCTGTGGGTTGAAGAATACAGAGAAAAAAAACAGAGAGTCAGAACATGGAGTAGGAGGTGGGAGGAGGGAAGGTTTAGGGGAAGGATTTTGCCTTGTCCAATGCTTTTCTGTGAGGCCACTCCTGACCCTAACTTTTAGGGTGAAAAGGCCTTGTGACACAGCAGAGCTGGTGTGCATTTGTCACGCAGAGAAATAATTTGAGGAGGGTGTACAGGTGTTTCCTGTGTTGCAAAAATCATCTCTACAGAGACTCTTGTTTTCTATTACCCAAGACTTCAAAGAAATTACCAAGACGGATGTGTAAATGGTCCTGCCAATACCAGGATCCACCATCTCTTCTCTACTTACCAAAGCAGATGCAGACACAGCTCCTGGGAATGCCTGGGAGGAAGCACCATCTACAGCAGCTCTTCAAAACAGCCCTAGATGTGAAGAAGATTCCTCCTTTACCGTTCTCTGCTGGGTGGCGTCCCCGGTGACTCATGTACATTCCCAGTGTTTGGCCCTACATTTTTGTAACACAACATGTACATTTCTTTCAATATCCTGGTTTTTCTTAAATTCTTATGCTGCTGACCAGCTGTACTGGAGGGCCCTTCTCCTTCAGCAAAATTTATTTTTTAGTCTGAGCTGGCGTGCTTCAAACCCAGTTTCCCTTGCTCTAGTGTGATGCTACTCTTTGTTTTCATTGACTTTTGTGTTAGGAAGCATATCCTGAAAAATGACATTTACAATTTCTTCTCTTCGTTTTTGTGACCCTCAGATTTTTTAGAGCAAGCTGTATGTAATGAGACGGTGTTTTTCAGAGGTGCTGAATAATCCATTCTGACATGAAACACTTTGCTACACATTAAAAAAGGGGATGCTGAGAAGTACTGAGAAATTTTTGGTTGGAAAGGGGGTACTAAATAAGAAGCTAGTGTGCTTTGCAAATCCTTATCCATGTCTTTCCTCCTGCAAGCACTGCCAGGTGGCTGCAGAGGAGCTGATCTGTCAGGCACTCTAACTATGCCCTGGGCTTGGGTGGGAGGAACCATGCACACCCCTGTGACCTAAAGCACGGCCCTTTAGCAGGAGAGAAAAAAGAGTACAGCCTTGGGCAATGAAACCTAATTTCACTCCAAGGAGTTCTAGTTAATGGGAACTCAGAGAAAGCAGGATTATACCACAGCGACTGTTTCCAACAGAGGACAAACTGCCTGCATCTCCCATGGTCCAGTCACCGCATAGCCTCTCCCGTGGGTGTTGGCTGAATTACAGTAAATTAAGATAAGGGGAGCTGGGTGGGTAATTGAGACTTCTATATGCATGTTTTGAAACAGGATCCAGTAAATTCATGGCTAAAATTTTGAAAAAAAAATCGCATAGGTTAAGCATTTTAAGTCCACCATGTTCTTACTTGCAAGATGCAAATCTTTTGAGCTCCTTCTGAAGCATCTCACTGGAAAAGGGGCTATAAATCATGAGATACCTGACTTTTGTTGTTTGGGACACTACAAAAACTAGGGAAATGTGTTTAATGAACATTCTTCTTGTTCAAAGCATTTCAGTAGTTCGGCTCTGATATTGTTTCAAAACTGTTTTCTCAAGGCCCTCCAGCACATGACGTTACGAAAAAAGTTGTCAGACTGGTTTTAACACATCTCTTCAGTACTGATAAGCAACAGTTCACTGAAATAATTCTCAATAAGATACATGTGGAATATACCCTTTTTTAAGGCTTTCCTGTTGAATTCCAGCTTTGAGGAGACTTGTGGCATTCTAAGCTTAAGCAGCCTCTTTCAAAGTTATTAGAAGAGTACAGGGATGTGTCACATACTGTGCTAAAGAGAGTCTATGTCACATCCTGTTCACTGTGTCTGCTTTTAAACCTGTTTTGTAAGTACAGTGAGTGGCTGACAGTCTCCAGCTGCAAAGAGCTTTGAAACTACACTAGCGAGTTTCAGAAGAAAGCCAGACACTACTGTATTTTGGTTGCTAAAGGTAAAACACTCAATAGCTTGCTTTTTCTTAATGAAGTAAACGATTTAATCTTGAGGCTGCTTTGCTTAACAATGCCATCATTAAAATGGTAATGGGCTTTGAGGTCCCTATTCAGCATGGTACAGCATCATACCTTTGCTGCTATTGTTTCATCCTGTTGACACAGAAGCAATTTGGTCTGGTAAGAACAAGATATTAACCAAGGAAATAAATCTCCAAAATAGCATGTGGCTAAATCTTTAAATTTATCTTAATAGGGCCCAATCTATTCTCTCCATGAAGCCAGTCAGGTATTTTAGTAGGATGCAAAATAGTTCCCCTCAAGGTGGAAACAAGAAGAGCTGTAATTTTAAAAAAATTACTGTCTATGTGGGAAATGACAGTATTAAAAGCCAAACCAGTATAAAATTAGTCAGAAAATAAGTATTTTACTAAACCATGCACACTAACCTGTTAAAATGATTTGGTAAAATTTTATACATCTTTCTTCTCTCTAATACCCAGGAGACTTGACTGAAGACAGCTAGAAAAAGCCCTATTTAAATGTTATTTTTTTCCTCCTAATTTTCCAGTGTACATGTTAAAGAAAAAACAAAACAAAAATACTTTTGCAGATGGGCTCAAGTATCAGACCTGGAACTTTTCTATGTTTCCTGTTCCATACTTTTGCATTAAGTAGCCTCTCACTGCAGACTCGGCCCCACACCCAAATCTTGGCAGTGAAGGACTAGCCTGGGATGCTGCAGTCAACTCCTGTTCAAAGCAGCCATGGGTTGTAGGTCTAATTCTCCATTATACCTAAGCTGTGCCTTGTGCCTTGTCATGTTATCTGGTCCATATGGGGACCTCTAAGACATAGATACAGATTTAGAGCAGCATCAAGGTCCCCACCATTTACCCTTGAATAGAAAAGCCTTTGCCAGAGCCAAGAAAAACTAGAAAGCAGCAACTTTCTGGCCACACCTCCTTCCTCACATCATCCCTACAGAAAGGGGCGGGGGGGAATAGATAGGAAGCACCACCAGGCACAGGAGGATTTTGTTGTGACTGTTTCCATAAGGTTTAAAGTGCCTTTTTTTTTTTCTTTTTTTTTTCACAGAGGGGCATAAAACGGGCTCAGCCTAACAAAGAAATCAGACCCTCCCTGCCAGTAAGTGAAGGAATGGTTGCTAACACAAGTGTTTCTTCTCCATAATGTTTAGTTTTCCCATCTAACTGGCTTGCCTCAACACATGGAAACATTCTGATAATAGGTGGGATCATCAGGGCTTTCTGTGCCAGTCCCAGAAGAGGAAGATTTGTAACTTGGCGTTTTCACCTGATAATGAGAGACTTGTGGGATCCCCCTGTTCAGATCTGAAAGATTGCATGGCAGCAAAGGCCTGTGCAAGCAGATAGCATGAAAGACTGTGTCCACTGACTGTTCAGCATTGCCAGGACAGTTGACAAACCCAAATAATGTTGTACCACATAAAATAAGCTTGAGATGCCTCAGCAATTATTGATCTTAAAATTGTGCATAAAGGCTTTCTAAATATTTTCCAGGACTAGAGACAATGGGTTACATTCGTTTGTGAGGTTATCACCCAGGCCCTCCCCAGAATTCTTTTTTAAGAAAAGCTTTATGGCCATTTTTACTTTACCCATTATTGGTTTCTACTTTTTTCTTAAAATAGAAGTAATGGTACAAAAGATGAGTTATATTTCACCACAATTTGTTTACATCCATGTAACTTTTATTATTAAATTTAGTTTTTAGTAGCCAATGATTTGGGAAATCAACTTGACAAATTATCCCACATAAAAAGTAGAAACAGTAACATTCATTGTGCACCCTTGAATGTCCTTGAATTAAAGGGCATGGATTCTTTTAAACACTGAGGAGCTTTCAGAGATGAAATAAGCTAAAGGGACGTTTATTTATAGCAATACCTCCTTGACAAATAATTCAAAGGAGTAAAAGGAATAGTTGCATGGTTTGCTCCAGTGACTTTTGTTCCCTTAATGAAATGTACACACATACCCTCATCCCTCGACTGGATGCATACTTGTCTGCTGTGTGGCCTGCACTGATACACTCAGTGTGTCCCTTCACTCCTGATGCATCTGTGAGCTTGACAGCTTAGTCCTCCTGTTGATCCTCAGGCTGCGAGCAGAACAGGTCCCATTTACAGCAGTACAGCAACAACTCTTTTTTTTTTTTTTTTTTTTTTCCCCCCCAGAACACAAATGTATTAAAGAAACACGACTCTGGAAGAAAACTAAAGAAGAAACAGATATATCATGGTATCTGTCTTCTGTGGGGTTTTTTTCATTCTTCATTTTAACTCTGAAAAGTGATTCCCCACCCTGTGAATGGAGGTCTATTTTTCTGTAAGAGGAAGATGAAAATCAGATTATAAGAACTGGAGGGAATAGGGAGAAATGATGCACGACTGGGCCTCAAGTTGAATATTTTTTGATTGTTCTTTTAGCTTGTTTTCCATTTTGAAAGTATTTAGTTTGGGGATTTCCAATAGAAGCAGGGTTGGCGAGTTCTCTCTTTTAATTTAAGTAACAATATTGAAAATTGTTCATCTAAAGTAACAATGCTGAAAAGAAGATGGATGCAAACTTAAGGTTTTGAGTCAGTGTTCACCTTCTTTGACACCCCTTAACTTTAAAAAATTCAGGCCACCAAACAAAAATTACTTGCATGCAATAGAGCTGCACAAGGCTACTACAGATTTGTGGGTGAGCTCTGCACCTCATGCTACACCAGTAAGGCAGTTTATCTCTGTTTTCTTAGTAGTGTACAATACATAGGGGATAAATTCTGAGAGTTTTATTGCATCAGGAAATGTAAAAGTTATGTACTTAACTAATACACTTTGTTGGGATGTTTTTTAAAACATTTCCTGATCTGACTGCAAGAATTATCCAGCCTATACAGTTTCAGCTTCCTCCTCCTCCATTTGCAAGGCTCACCTATGATATTCACTGCATCATTGCATCCAAGCCAAACTTGGTTACTGCGGCAACTAAGTTTTTCTTCTCACAGGGTCACAGGGAAACACATCTTTCAGGATCCCCTAGTAACCGTCAGCTGGTAGGACTGGGGAACATCAACAGTGAAATGCCTGCTTTCCATTGCTAAGGCAGCGCCGCCTGTGCCTGCAACAAGGGGGGGCAGAGTCTAGTTACATTCCTGACCCACTTTCACATCATTCCCTCCTCCTCCTCCATCTCCTCCTCCCTCCCTGAGCACAGCAGCAACCAGCAGGGCAGCAGGAGCCTCCATTTAGCAAGCCTCACACACCCACAGCCACCAAGCTGTGTGCCGTCTCCTAGTAAGCAGCAGAAGCACAGGTTTCCCCAGCAGCATGGGGAACCTTCCCACAAACCTGGGAAGGAGGTCTTCCCTCTCACTACCCTGTATGTGCAGCAATGGTGCTTCTGTCTTTTGTCTAGCCCTTTCATGCACCCGCATCAAAGCATGCACCCGCACGAAATGCAGCATAAGGGCTGTCCCCCATCCCTCCACTCCCAAGCCAGCCAGTGGCCTTCTGCCATCTCCTTGCCTCTGGATTTGCCTCGGTGCTCATGTCTGACTGTCCTGCTCTCCTCCTCACCCACCTCCTTTATGTAACCCTGCCATTCCTTTTCCCCAGATATTGCAAAACCTTCTCCCGCCTCCCAACGTGGCGGGCAGGTCGGTGAGTAAGAGGAGGGAGCTCCTGACTGGTTTTGCATCGCTCACAGCGTCCCTCTGTTACCCTGTGAGGGACGCTGCCTTCCCCTCAGGCAGCTGAGAGGGATTTCACCCCACGCTGGGGGCAGACATTAAACCCCCACGCCTCACCTCACCTCGCCTCGCCTCTCCACTGGTGCTGCCCGTGGATCCTGGGCCTTGCGCCACAGGCAGCCGCGGGCCTCGACAGGCCACGGGAGGCCATGGCTGCCTGGGAGGGGACATGCAGAAAAGCCTGGAGGAGAAACTGCTGCTTAGGGGGTGTGGAGACAGCTTGGGGGTGCATGTGCCAACCCCGGGGTACCAACATTCGGAGTGTGGCTGGGCCTCATGAGGCCCAGGAGAATGGCTGCTACCCGGGGTGCAGGCATGGCCAGGCTCCAGGCCTTGGCCTTGTCTGTCTCTCTTCAGGGTCTGGGGCCACCCCTGAGGCGAGGAGAGGGGAAGGTGTCCACCAGCAACACCCCCTTCTCAGTCCCTGAGCAGTTGGGGGGTTTCAGAGCTCCCTCCTTACCAGGGACCAGAGCTCCCCGACTAGGGGAGTGTGTGGGCCCTGAGGCCATGGGCAGGGGGAACACCTCCCAGGGGCCATAGGGGAGCTGTGCTGCCGGGACACACACAGGCCTACCACCGTGGCTGCAAGAGATGTTAATGGCAGCTGGTTTTTGGTTTATTTTTTTTTCCTTTTAGTTCTGTTATTGCAAAATACCAGCTATGACCACAAGCAGGCTGTTCCCTAGCCGTGCTGTGGAGCCCACCCTGAGAGGGCACTCTGGGATGTTGGTGTGGGATGGGCTTTGGACTGAGGAGATGCTCCTGTCCCATGGTGGTGTTAGATGCTCGCCTGCCTGGGACATGAGCTGCTGCTGGCCTGGCAGACCCCAGGGAAAAAAAAAAAAAAAGAAGGCAAAAAAAGAGATTATTTTCCCCCCTTGCTTACAGTGGGAAGGAGCCCCAGTTTTAAAATTGTGACTTAGATTTCATGTGTTACTTTCTCAGCCCACAGGGTGGGTTTTTTTGGTGGTGGAAATGGGAAAATAAATAGCTGTTTAATTTCTGAAGGCAAAAAGCGGCTGCTTAAAAAGTTGTTCACTGTTCTTTCTGCTTGTATAACTTAAAACCACCTGTTTTCAAGTTTGGGCTTGATACATATTTCTGTACCATTCCTGTAAGCGTTTAGCACATGTTGCACACATGCTTACGTCTGCGGAGTCAGGGGCCTGAATCTTCAATGTCACCCTAAATCTTTAGTGCTGTACCACATTTACAAAACTAGTTGAGTAATAGATTAATAATAACTCAAAATAACATGACACACAAGCAGTATATTATTTCCATCACCACAGAAAAGGTGGGTTTCCAGATTCTCTCTCTCTCTCTCTAAATGTGCGCATATCAGAGTTTGAGGTATTGAGTATGTAGTAGATTTATATTTTTAATTATTAATTTTGAACTAAGTGTTCATATGTGTCATTTGATCTAATGTTTTACACATAAAAGGGCCCTAAAACATCTAAGTATTATTTACGTAAGCTTTAAATTAGCATGCACTGTCCTGTGTGCTGCCAGTACTAAGCTGGTAGCAGTACCTCAAGCATCTTTAAAACTTCCTCAGGTATTTCTGCACAACAGTAAGTTGACGCCCATAGCTTGCCATGCACTAGGGAAGAGTTACACACCTGCAGGGGTGTTTGTAAGGACACAAGATCGCACACTGATTATTTCGCTCCCTGGTAATGTTTTATAGGTTGAGTGAATACACTGGGTGTCCCTGCATCTGTTGCAACCATGACAGCGACAGCAAACTGTGAAGTGCACTTGCACTGACAGACGTGTAAGTGGAAACGTACAAAGAAAAAGTAGAAAGAAAATGTGTGAAACCACCCAGAAAAAAATGCAGAACTCCCAACAATGACAGATGTAAAAACTACTAAACTGATTTCGAGTGCAGTATTTTTCACTAAGATGATCAAATCTCGTGGTTGAGATAAAACACACCTCTGAATAGGCAGTAGTAGTTGTGTGCAAATGCATTTTTCACATCTTTAGAGCTGTTCCAAGAAATTAAAGAACAGTGACTATATTTGCAATACTGTTTGATAGCTTATTATTAAAATAGTAACATCCCCAATTCTAATGTCAGAAGACACGATTGAAACAAACTGCTGGGCTGTTTAATGAATGATTGTAGATGAGTAGCATATACCTTTTTCTAGAAGGGATTATTTACTTTACTAGGCTTGCAAAATTCCTATCCAAATCAGTAATTACAAGATATTTCCAAGAAAAGCTGTAGAGAGGAATGTATTGTCTGGATTTATTGCATAAAATATTGCTTTGCTGTACTTTATAGTGAAAATATGTTAATTAAACAGCTTGTTTGGGGGAGATTTTTGTTCTAGTTCCTAGAGGTAGCGGAGGAAGGGAGGTGAAATTGTATGATGCAAGTTGGTGCAGACACTGAGCCTCTCTGCAGTTGCTCAAGTTTAAAGGTGCTTCGCTTGGGTGCATTTTCTGTATGCAAGACAAGTTTTAAGGTAAAATCTTTACCGTACCTGCTGTAGTAAAGATGATGGTTGAAATACGCTGGTCAAGCACTCTCCTTCAGTGAGTTCATGTTATGGATAAATAGTGGCTTGCTTCAGACCAGACACTGAAATATGGCTAGTAAAGTGATAAAGCAGATGCATGTGCAGGAGGTTTCGAAAGGCCCAGAGAAGTGTGGTGGTGAGGCCGTTCCAGGATAACTTGGGCTGTCCTGAGCTGCTGGGATGGCATAAGGGAGCGTGCTGAGGGCAGGAGCCGGCAAGCAGCTCCCTAAGATAGTTACTTAAGACAGTTACTTAAGATGGCTTTTATTTCAGGCACCTACTGCAGCTGTAAAAATAGGCGTGCAAGGGAGTATCCTGGGAGAGCCTTTCCCAAACAGCACGCCTGGAGGTGCACCACCATGAAGGCTGAGGTGTGGAGGGGCCCTGCTATAATGGGAGGCGTGGGGAGGATCCTAAGGATGGCGTGGAGCAGGAGGAGCAGGAACGGCTCTCCCTGTCTCTCTGTGCTTCCCTCTGGCCCTCGGCCACGCTGCCGGCTGTGGGGCGAACGCCTGGAGCTTTGGGGCGAGAGAGCCCATCAGACGTGGCAATGCTTGGGGGCATGGAAAGGGAGAGGAAGAACAAGGGGCAAAAAAACCCAAACAAGCCCCTTTTTATACCTTCTGTTTGAAAGGCATTAGGGACTGTCTGCTCTCAAGGATTTTTTTTTCATTTTTATTTTATTTAAACCTTGCAGTAGCTGCTGCTGATGTGGTAAAGTAGACGAGGGCAGCATCACACCCCCATTTGGGGCTGACCTCGCCTGGTTTGCCTTGCAGTGAGGCTGACGCTGCTCGGCTTCGCTGTTTTTTTTACCTCGGGATGGGTCAGAAACGTTACCCCGAGGTAAAAAAAGCTGCACCTCTTTTGCACGACCAAGGCCAAGGCCTCGCTCTGCCTCAGCCATCTCCCTTGGTAATTGGAATTTCAGCAAGTACCTGCCCCTAAGATGAATGTTGTGCGGCATTCCCAGGCACGCCCCACCTCAAACGCCAGCCCAATTTTCCTCCGGGCCCCAGCACAGCATCGACAGCCTTTTCCTGCCCACAGCGATGCACGCCGGCTGCAGAGCAAGGCTCCCTGCTCCCCGTGAGCTACTGATTCATGCCGCTCTCCCATCAGCAAGCAGGGAGAGATGCCTCCCCCATCTCGGGGACCCGGTGCGAGTCGTCACCCAGGCGAAGTTCGTGCTTAGAAAGAAGGTCTTTTTCTTTCTCCGCTGGCGGAGAAACTCTTGAAGATTTATACGACCCAATTTTCGAAACTCTTCTTAATAGTAGAGATAACGTATTTAAAACATATGTGCCTCCCGTAGTGCTGCGCACACTTTGAATGCTGTCTGCCTCTTTCCCTGTCTACGTTCACAG
The DNA here is from genome assembly GCA_004320125.1 of Scolopax mira. Taxonomy (NCBI): domain Eukaryota; kingdom Metazoa; phylum Chordata; class Aves; order Charadriiformes; family Scolopacidae; genus Scolopax; species Scolopax mira. Next base: position 23,036 of record BJBW01007148.1, read on the forward strand.
AAGGTACTCGTGCATATGGAAACAATCAGGCTACCCAAAAGACAACACACTTGATACTGCTAATTACACGGAGTAAACGCCGCTGGGACTATAACCAGTCTCTAGATCTGAGTCAGTGTTTTGCTGCTGAGCTAGAGAAGAAAGTCCATTATGTGCGCTCGCGTTATAGCCAGCTAAGTCCCTGCTGCACATATTGCTGATTTCTGTACATGCTACATGGCAGAGCGCCAAGGAATTGTAGCACAAACAGGATTTTATAACCGGTGTTATTTAAGGATGGGCAAACTGCGAAGCTCCAAAAGTTAATGATTCTAGCACACTTTCAAATAATTTTTATTGTCAAGCTATATTTCAGGGTACTAAAGACCTCTCGTGATGACAAGAAGGAGTGTGTGGGAACAGGCGGGAATACAGCATGCATTGTTATTCTCTATGATTTATAGAGAATAACCTGTCTGGATAACAAGTTACTTCTTTCCTCTCATGTTAGATGGAATTCATCTCTGTGCTGAGCTCCCCTCAGAATAGGCATTTTAGCAATATAAATACAGGACCAGGCATCATACTGTACAAATGGTACATTTGAGCCCCTGCGCAGAATTAAATATCACCCTTTCTGCACTAAGGATATCTGTAATACTGGTGGTGTTAAGACAATCAATCTTACAATAGCCTGATACAGAAATCAACAAATGAAGTTAAAGGTATTAACTACATCTTAATGCCTTACAGAAGGAACTTATGACAGGAGACTGTATTTTAAAACACAAGTACATACCGAACTCTACATGCCATAAATTTCAAAATCTGGAGTAAAGCAGGCTGTGCACGAGCAATCAAAGTGATGTAGCCTGGCCCCATATATGACCATCAGATTCACCACCTCAGCTCCCTCCCTGTCCCTCTGAAACTGTAGGCCAGCATTGTGTGTTGGCTGACCAGCAGCACTGGCTGGCAGCTGGGCTTTGCCTTCCCTTCTTCTTGCAGAAGACACGAGTTTGGGCTTCGACCCAGACACTGGCTGATTTAGAAGGACATGCTATGTTCAAGACTCTTTCAGATTTAACTGAGATTGGACAGCAGATTGGAAAGGGATTAAAGGAAGACTGAGGGACAGAGCCATTGCATAAGCCCCATTTCCTTAGGAAACCTAAGGCAAAAAAACCCAACAAAAAACCTAATCCAAACCAAAACACACACTTTGGAAAGCATTGGTAGAGCTGGGCCACATTCAGGCATCCTGCTTTAGCTTGCAGCAGAGTGAGGTGGCTGCTCGGGTCGTCTCCTTCTCCTCTGCCCCAGGTTACTGCTTCATCGGCTGTGCTGATTCAGCTGTTTGTCTAGCTGCCCTTTAAGCCAGTTCTGTGAAATGATCCACTTAAAAGACAGGCTTTTCAGGGAGGATGTTTGGTGTTGTTTTTTTTTTTTAACCCAAAGGTCCTTAAAAAAATCTTTAGAGCTCAGCTACACAAACACTTCATTTGGTGTCATGGGACAGCAGGTGTAATTGTCTCTGTGCATGTGTGAGAGATATGTGGGGGGAGCTACACCATGGGGCTCTGCTTCAGCCTGACCAGATGTATGTCTGTAACCTGAAGTGCCAAAACCGGTGTTACATCTGTTCTGGTGTTCCTACTCTTCCCAAATCCACCAAGACCATAAAGTAACCTTATGCCTGCCTCTGCAGTGTATGCACCTACTGAGTGGTCACTCTGTGGTGAGCTGCCATCCTCACCACAGGGTACCCACTGCAGAAAGATGTCTTCCTTTGGACCCATCAGTTTTGGCAGTCCTAGCCTACACTGATTTTTGCCAGTTAAGCTGTATCATACCAATTTGAGAATTTAAATAATGTCAAAGGTGTGCCCACACCATTTAGAATGTTAGCCAAGCCTAATACATTAGCACCAGGCTCATCTCCATGTGAAGGCTGGCACAAGCCAGAGTATGAACTTCTTGTTCATTGAACTCCTTGGACACTGTCACCCTGCACTTGGGCTGTAGATGTGCATGTAGACTGTGGCAGAAATTACTGTCTCCAGCTCTTCCCTGATGCTGGAGGTTCCTGCTGCTTCAGATCCAGGGAGTAGGCTGTAAGGTGACCACTTCCCACCTTGCACTGGGTGGTAGCTTATAATGTTGAAATACTAGGCCTCTGTTAGCCTACCTCATTCACACTGAAAAAAACTGAGAAGCATTCAAGCACAGTTCAGCAAAGCAGACTTGAAGGGATGGTAACCACGACCTGGGAGGATAGACCTTTTCCACCAGCACTTTAGCTTGGGAGGATGTGCATCTGGAGCCCAGCCCCCTGCATGAATGTCGAGAGATTATCTCTTGCAGAGGGACCTGCTGCTTTTTTCTAGCATGAAACCACACAGCTCCTCCTTTGGACTGGCATCGTGCTCCAGCTAAGGGGGGCAGCTATTCAAATCACCTGCATCTGCTTAAAAGGGGTAGATGTAACCTTTGTGTGTGCTAAGTGGGAGGTAGCTCACCCCCAGCCTTTGAAATGCAGGTAAGCTGCATTCATCACTGATTGCAAACCAAGAGCATCCTCATGGGGAAGTTTTCTGCTGAAACCAAAGTGAAACTTTACCCATGGCTTTCTTATTGCTACCTCCTGAGTCACCACATCCTTCTCTTGTCACCATTGCCTTTCAGTTTAGATAAAGTGGCAACAAGCTATGGTATTCAGCACTGAGTGAGAAGTAGGTCGATCTGTGTTTGTGGGAAATGGATGAATTTATGGAGGGGTTAAAACCCGCTCTTTGAAAGCAGCGAACACTGAAGGGTCCACCTGGGGAGAACGTTTCTGGCATGCTGCAGTTTTACGTTGCTTCCCTACGGTTCTTGTGGAGACAAGCCCCAAGGAATCCGAAGACTTGGCTTATTTTCCTGATCCTGCAACAGATTTCCTGCCTTGCCTAGCCATGGGCAAGTCCTTTAGGTTCACATTTTCAAGCACGAGCTTTAATTCTGGCCCTGTAGCTTGAGATACCCAGAATCTGTCTTGCACGTGTATTAATCAGTTACAGCTCTAGCCAAAATTAACAGAAGCTGCCTGTACACAGAAGTGCACTGGAAATTAGATGCTACTTAGAAAAAACAGGGCCAGCTCTGTCTTACTCAGCTTGCTCATATGTTCAGTGGAGATAATAACACCTGTCCAGCTGGGGAGACATCAGGCTAAATTAATTAATGTTTGTGAAGTATGTGAAGCAATTAAATACTTTTTTTGGGGGTAGCAGCATTTGCAAATGTAAAGGAGAAGAGCTCTTTGAGCATTGTTTCTCTTGTTTGGGTGTTTTTACTGGATTTAGATAAGTGTAAACATTACCTCCTTCAACAGCAAGCTTGCTGCCCATAAAGAATTTGATTTTGATTGGGAGGATTAAGGCATGATATTTTGGTTCCTCTCACTTGTTTATGAGCATGAATTTGCTACACATAAATCACTGCAGGTCAGAACATTGCTGTTCCCTTAACACAAGGTAAGAGAGCACAGAATCACTCTTTAATGTTGTGCAATTGGACAGGATTTGGCTTGTCCTGATTTTGTGTTCGGAGAACTCAGACTGCCCTTTGTGCTTGATGTTTTACCTCTTTTTCTCCTGAAGGTCCAGTGGAGAAATCTGACTAGGCGCGTTTGTATCACTCACTTGCTGCCTGCTCTTTGCCTGTGTTCAGGGTTTTGCTGAAATTAAAGCACAGTTTCCTTCTTTTTGCTCTCTGTGGGATTTCCCGGTGTTTCACTGGGCTGCAGTTTGATGAACTCTTCGAGCTGGCACTGGTGATGGAAGAAGCAGCTGTATTTTTTTATACCTGGTCAGAGTGCATGTGGCTATAAGGGAGGCCAAATCAGGGAAGCAGTCTGGCTCAGAAAATAACAGTCTCTGTTTTTTAGTCAATCAACTTCATTTTGTGTGGTTCAGTTTCACAATAGAGCTGAGCAGCAGGACAAGGGCAGGAGCTCCAGAGAGAGGGATTCAAGGCCTGATCTTTCAGGTGGCCTTGCACGGTGGTGGTTGCAGAAATGTGGTCTTACTATTTGCCACCCTGTGCCTCTTCTCTCTTCTCTTTGCCACCCTGTGCATCTTCTCTCTTAGTGCCACTATCTCTTGCTGGCAGGGGGTGGTGGCAATAAGCTAATGTTACTCAGTAGCCAGCAAGCAATAGGGATAAAGACCCATATTGTGCCTTTCTGATCCCAAGGCTATCCCCCTCCCCCTTTCCATTCTTTGGTTTACTCAGTAGAGCTACCCTGATTCACATAAGCTAACAATCTGTTTGAGAAGAAACAATTAGGCCCACAGAAGTTGTTGACATCTTATTTTCATTTTTTTCAATGGCATAACGGGTACTCCAGTCCAGTTTGTCCTTTTGTGTTCTCCATCCCAGGCGTTCCTCCCAGATGCAAAGACCCAGTGAGGATGGGGACAGAACAGTGGCCCTCCCAGACGTTTTGAAGCAAGAGGCTGCTAATGACACTTAGCATTTCTCACAGGCCATGATGTGGCTGCTGAGCAGGCTATTAATTGAAAACACTGCCCCAACTAGGCAGGCCCCCTGGGCCAGCTGTGGGCCGCTTCCCATGCCCTCTGAGCCCACAGTGCTGGCAATTGCTGGGACGAGCCATAGAGGCCAGGGAGGATGGACCGTGGTTGCAGGAGGCCATAAGAACAGCTCGGGTGTCTTTTCCAGGAACTCAAGTGCACGCTCCCTGCTTCTTCTTTCTCCGTGGTCTTTTGCAGTTCAGCGTAAATCAGATCCTGAAAAACAGCATCCTGCTGCAGAAAAGCCAATGGTGCTAGAAACAGACTACTACTATAAAAAAATCCTACCAAGAGCCAGATGCCCCCGATCCTGACAAAGATTGATCAAGCGGCTGCTGGTATCACCTTACACGTCTTTTTGGCAAGGGGGGGGGGGGAGCACAGAATGATGGAAAGTTTTCAGGTGGGGTTGTATTAAAGAGGTTGGGGTTTTTTTTTGTTTTGTTAAATGGGAAAGAGCCATTCTCTGGTGCCCACACAGAGACAGAGGGAAAGGAGGACTTGGGGGTACGGAGGAGCAGCCATTCCTGAAGGCAGCGTGCTACACATTCCTGCTTTGCAAGCGGTCGGATTAGGCTGTTGCCGTGGCAAGGAAATCTATTGAATGGCGATATGGGAGGTTCTGTGACAGGTCTCCGCGGGGAGGGGGAACCCTTGGGCAGAGAACCGCTTTGGAGACGGGAGAAGGGAGAGAGATGATGCTCAGCCGCCCCGCCAGCCTGTGCAGAACCGCGACGCCGGGCCCCACCCCCCACGCCTCTCCTCTGCTTCCCACCCGCGCGGTAAGTGGCCATGCTGCTTTACAAAAAACCAAAACAAACCAAAAACCACTGCTTTAGGGTCATTAGAGCTGTGCCTTGCTTCCATTTCGCCGCCCGTTCCGCCCGGCGGCGGCAGGTGCTCCCCCGCCAGCCGGCATCGGGGCCCGGCCTCCGCGGGGGCGGGCGGGCGCGTCTGTGCGGGCCGCCAGGGGGCGCTGCGCCGCGCCGCGCCGGGCGGGGGCCGGGCCGGGGCCGCCGCCTCCGCCTCCTCCCCGCGGCGGGCGGCAGGGCCCGCTCCCCGCCCTGCAGCTGGCGGGGCTCGGCCCGCAGGCCGGCCCTCGCCGTGGGGTGCGCCTCGGCTAGCCGTGGGCAACGCGCGGGTGGCCGTGTGGCTCCTCCAGGGGACAAAAAACTCGAGGAGGAGGAGGCGGCGGATGCGGTGGTTGTGGCATCCTGTGCGTGTCGGGAATAACGTCCCCGGCTGTTCGGAAGGATCAGGTTATGAACTTTGGAGTCGCTGGGCATCGCTTGGAAGGTGTTTAGGGCAGCAGAAGGGGTGTAGTACAAAAGCAGGGAGAGCGCTGGCCTGGGAATGGCATCCTTTTGCTGATCCGCTGGGCTCGGCAGCGTTCGGCCGTGCCTCCTCGCCCCGTGGGCTGCACGCCGGTATCCCACGGATCTGGGGTTGTTGCATGGAACATTCCTTATAAAGACATCTTCTTGGCACAAAGGCTGTCCCTGGGAGCGGGATCCTAGGTTGAAACGAAGCCTTCTTGGAATAAGTAAATACCAGGGGTTTATTTCCTATTGAGCTAACAGTTTTAGCTCATTTTGCCGCAACCGACCAGATAGGGGTGGATACTTCTTGCCTCCCTTCCTCTTTATACTTCCAGGCTGGGAAACAGCAAAAAAAAGTTAGTGAAAAGAGTAACATCTGTGTGAGAGAGAGGAGAGAGAGAAAAGGATGAGGCGGGCTGGCCAGGCAGCCAGCCTCAGGAGATGGTAACACAGAAGAGCTATTCATTCTGAGAGCCAGTTGCTCCTCGCCCTGCTAGATTATAAATTGGACACCTTATTAAGAGCTGATCCTCCAGCAGCCCCACCCAGGGCTGTGCTCAGGCTCTAAATCGGCAGAACGTAATCCCGTTTCACTATCGATGCCTGTTACAAGCACACGTGCAAAGGATACGAAGCAGAAAGCAGCAGCATCCTGGCTGTGCTCTGAACGGTCAGTTTAAGAAGGCAGAGTTTTGGGAGAGAATGGGGAGGAGGGGTGGTTTGCACTAAACTTTGGGCACTTTTATGATGATGCTTGCTGCCTTGCCAAATAATTAAACTTTTTATTTTTGCTTGTTTTCTCAGTTGTAACTTAAAAATGCTGACTAGCTGGGCACGTTGTGCCAACCCAAATGTTGCTGTGGGAATCAACCACTGGAATCAACCCTGCCATGGCATAGGCTTCGAGTGGGCCTCTTTGGTGATTCCAAGTTTCTCTTCTGGTGGTTTGCCTGGTCACTTATTTCATGTCCCATTAGCCCAAAGGTCTGGACAGATGTAGGCAGATGCCAAGTTGAACGGTTGTTGCGGTGAAAATTTCATGGAAACATAAGTTTAACAAATTCAGCAAAGTTTTATCATCCTTGGCAAGACTGCCAAGCTTTTTGACCTTCATGCATCTTTCAATCATTTGAAAAGTTCTCTGACTGACATTTGAAATGCACAAAGTTATTGCCAGTTGTCACAAATAAATATCTGACATGTATTCTTCAGGGCTTATTTTTGTGCTGAAGAAAACAGGATGGAATATTATAAACCTGCTCCAGTGTCTGTGAACAGTTATACACAGATGTTTTTCCTTCCAGGCAAAAAACAGCTGAGGGGTTCATGCAATGCTGGATGCATTGTGAGGATTCTGCACCATCAGAGCATTTATTCTGAATATTGTCTAGATACATGCCTTGTTTGTTTCCCTATTGAGGTACTCTGTCTTACTTTCCTTGGCAGGCAATTTAGACATAGATATATTATAAATGAGCAGTGATCAAGAAATTAAAAAGTAACATGGAAATGCAATCTTAAGGCTCCCTCCCTGTGTAGCAGTGAATTATGGACATAAATTCAGGTGTATTCTAATGATATCTTCTAGGCTTTTTGTCTTGGTTTGCATCTCATCCACTTTTGTGTTTAGTTTAGGAGAAAATACATTTCTTTCAAATCTGATTATCATTAATGACTCATTTGTCATTTGAAAATGTTTGTTTGATTTCTCTCCAGATTCTGAGTCCCTGACTGACAGTGGTGTGTTGGAAAGCAACGACTCCTCAGATGTTCCTGGTTACCTTTATCTATCTGCCTCCAATTGCTTTATGAGCTCATGAAAATGAACACAAGGCACCTTCGACATTTCTCTCTCTCTTTTACTGTCCTAGTTTTTACATCGGACACTTTTGCCAGTGACTGTTTCCCAGTAAAACAATGCCTCTGAATTCATGATGCGTGTGTATGTCTGTCTGTATGCGATTCCATGTGCCTTACCTCCCCACCTCCCCAAAAGTATGGGCCTGCTGGTCAGTTAATTTGGCAAAAGAATACAGACCTGAAAGTGAAGTTCCAATAAGGTTAGAAGAGAGGTAGACGAGTAACAGAGAGAGCCCGTTTGTGCTGGAAGCATCATGGTGAGCTGTCAGCTCAGCTCGCCTTTTATCAGGCACCAGAGAACTCCCACTGGAGCATGCCTTGGAAATCAGACTTCATCCTGTCTGTAAATCATGGACTATTTGTTCATAAGGGTGGTTTTGGTACGGTTAGAATAAAAAGGCTGGGATGAAAAACGGAAGTTTCTCTTTTGACATTTATGGTTGTCCCCCGCAAGTGATTAGGAGTCCGTAGTTGTGCCCAAGGCACTGGGAAGTCTCTGGTGCACACATCTTCAAATTGGGTATTTATTTTATTGCAGAGCAATATAAATGTCAGATTTAACGTGATATTAGAAGTGTGGATGTCCTCAAACCAACTTTTGCTAAGCTCATGATGGCTTTGAAAATAAGGGCAAAATCTTGAACATAAGCTGGGACTGAGTGGCCAGCAGAGCAGAGAGCAGAGCTCAGGCTTGTTTGGTGGTCTTGCACTACTGAGAAAATGGACTGAAACATTCTTGTTCAGGACATCATTTCTAAACCTGCCAGGTTGTGGAAATCAGGCATAAGGGACAAGTTCAATCTAGCAAGTCATCTGGTGAGACCTCATCTGGAGTACTGTGTGCAGATATGGAGTCCTCAATATAAGAAGGACATAGACCTGATGGAACGGGTCCAGAGGAGGGCCACAAAAATGATTAGGGGGTTGGAGCACCTCTGCTACGAGGACAGGCTGGGGGAGCTGGGGTTGTTCAGCCTGGAGAAGAGGAGGCT